>JABUQX010141237.1:35000-37500 GCA_015478945.1 Trachelipus rathkii
TAAAAGAGAAATAATCGCAAGAAATATTAATATATATATATATATATATATATATATATATATATATATATATATATATATATATATATATATATATATATATATATAAAATTATAGTATATATATATATATATATATATATATATATATATATATATATATATATATATATATATATATATATGAGTCGGTATATGTGTAGATCTCTAAGAGCAGCAGAGTGGCGCAGTGGAAGCGTGGTGGGCCCATAGGTCCGTAGGTCGAAACTACGCTCTGCTAAAGTGACTGCTTTTTATAAATATCTGAATTGACTTTGAACAGGAATGTCGAGCAGATTTTGCCCTAGATATTATCTCGAAAATGTCATTTGTGTTACTTGTTAGTTATTAAAATTTGAAAATGAAGATTTGCATTATTTTTATTCCTTATTATACTAATATTATTTACTCTTCCACGACAATTTGTTTAATGTCATCAATACAGTTATGATATTGGTTTGTGTATTTTAGTAATGGTAAGTTTGCAAAACGAAATTTAAATTACATATTGCGTTCGTAACAAGATATGGAAAGTTGCACGTCAGTTAAAAATTAATTAAAACTATATTTTATTAAGTAGGCTTTATTTATAATTTTTTTTATATGAAAAGAAAATTTCTTTGCATCAATTAAATTTATTCCATTTCATGCACAGGACTCTTACATCTATTTTAATGATGTTCTTCTTAATATTTGATATTCATCTTCCAAAAATTTTTTGCGGGTTGGCGTTTAAGTCTCCTTTAATTAAAACGATTTCGAGGTTATAATGGCTGTCAGTAGTTATCCGATAGTTGATTTGTCACCTTATATCTATGGCGAAATTTTGCAAATCTTGCTTCTTTTGAAAACAGAGAGAGTATTTTTAGGGTTTCTTAATTCTAAATTGATATATATATATATATATATATATATATATACTATATATATATATATATATATATATATATATATATATATATATATATATATATATATATATATATATATATATATATATATATATGAAATTTGTGTGTACCTAACCAAACTTTATCATAACCTAGACTTAAAAAGCCGTACAGTATGACCTATGTAGACTGATCGTCGTTGCCGTAGACACTAGACCTAACCTAGATGGATTGTCGTTGCCGAAAAACCTAGACCTAACCTAGATTGATCGTCTTTGCCGAAAAACCTAGGCCTAATCTAGATGGATTGTAGATGCCCTAAGCGTAGACCTAACCTAGATGGTTTGTCTTTAAGTAAAAAATTAATATTTAAGTTTAATAAATAATGGACTTACAGGAAATGTTCAAATCTCTCATCTTTAGAAAGCTTTCTTTGCCACATAAATAAGGCCAATATATATATATATATATATATATATATATATATATATATATATATATATATATATATATATATATATATATATATATATATATATATATATATATATATATATATATATATGAGTCGGTATATGTGTAAAACTCGGAGCAGCAGAGTGGCGCAGTGGAAGCGTGATGGGCCCATAACCCATAGGTCCGTAGATCGAAACTACGCTCTGCTAAAGTGACTGCTTTTTATAAATTTCTGAATTGACTTTGAACAGGAATGTCGAGCAGGTTTGCTTCCAAGATATTATCTCGAAAATATACTGGTTAGTCATTAAAATGTTAAAATAAAGATTTGCATTATTTATATTCCTTCGTATAATAATCTTATTTACTCTTCCAAGACAATTTGTTTAATGTCATCAATACAGTTATGATATTGGTTTGTGTATTTTAGTAATGGTAAGTTTGCAAAACGAAATTTAAATTACATATTGCGTTCGTAACAAGATATGGAAAGTTGCACGTCAGTTAAAAATTAATTAAAACTATATTTTATTAAGTAGGCTTTATTTATAATTTTTTTTATATGAAAAGAAAATTTCTTTGCATCAATTAAATTTATTCCATTTCATGCACAGGACTCTTACATCTATTTTAATGATGTTCTTCTTAATATTTGATATTCATCTTCCAAAATTTTTTTATGGGCTGGCGTTTAAGTCTCCTTTAATTAAAACGATTTCGAGGTTATAATGGCTGTCAGTAGTTATCCGATAGTTGATTTGTCACCTTATATCTATGGCGAAATTTTGCAAATCTTGCTTCTTTTGAAAACTTTTATTGCTATTGCATAATTTTTTTATAATTAATTTTATATATATATATATATATATATATATATATATATATATATATATATATATATATATATATATATATATATATATATATATATATATATATATATATATATATATATATATATATATATATATATATATATTATATATATGTATATTATATATATATATATATATATATATATATATATATATATATATATATTTATATAAATAGTAAATATATTTTTTTTTATAAAAATTTATTTATATATATATATATATATATATATATATATAT
>JABUQX010141237.1:42500-45418 GCA_015478945.1 Trachelipus rathkii
GCTCATCCCATCAGCGATTACAGCTCCTTCCGAAGCCGAATCACCAAGAGGAAAAGCAGTCATTCAATTATAGTTAGCGTAGAAGCAGCGCAAATCCCCCAATCGGCTGATCAAAGTGCCAGAAAGAACGCACAGGGGGCTGGATGGAGCTGTTGGAGAAAGTATTAAAATTAAGAGATAAAGGTTGTGGTCAGATTTACCGATAGGAACGAAGGTGTGTATTTATAAAAAGAAGGACTAGTGGTGAAACATAGGTCAAGTGTGTTCAAGAATTGGTTGGGACGATCCGGAATGTGTGTTGGTTCTTTAATTAGTTGCTCCAGATCGTTGAGAATGCTGAATGATTCGGCCTCCTCCCCACCTAAATCAGTATGAGAGGACCCCAACCATTCAGTGTTGTGTACATTGAAATCCCTAAATAGAGGACCTCAGTATTTGGATGAGAAGATATAACAGTCTCGTGAGAATTAGTAAGATATTCAAAAGACGTGAAAATCTCTTTTCGGAGGTAAATGTCAGAAGCATGGGATTATTGGAGTAGAAGGAGAAAGATTTTAAGCCACAGAATATCGAAATTAGGTGGGTTTACGAGACGTGTTACAGGAGTGTTAATGTTTACATAGGCACATACTTCACCCGGCGAAAATTATGAAATAAGTTGTAGTTGGATACATTAAACAGCCAGAGGATAGTGTAGCCATCTGAGTCTCAGACAAAAGCAAAAGATTGGAGTTAGAGAGGTGGTATTCAACAGAAGCAGAGTTAGAGATTAAGCCACGGATGTTGGTGAAGTCAATAGAAAGCCCGCACCTACGGAAATCTGCCATCTCACACTCACACACACACACACACACACACACACACACACACACACACACACACACACACACACACACACACACACACACACAAACAAGAACAAAAGACAAAAAACAAACAGAATAAAATATATATATATATATATATATATATATATATATATATATATATATATATATATATATATATATATATATATATATATATATACTACTATATATATATATATAAATATCTATATATACTATACTCTATATATATATATATATATATATATATATAACTACTATATACTATATATATATATATATATATATATATATATATATATATATATATATATGAGAGTCGGTATATGTGTAGTATTCGGCGAGCAACAGAGTGGCGCAGTGGAAGCGTGATGGGCCCATAACCCATAGGTCCGTAGATCGAAACTACGCTCTGCTAAAGTGATTGCTTTTTATAAGTTTCTGAATTGACTTTGAATAGGAATGTCGAGCAGGATTGCTTCCTAGATATTATCTCGATAATGTCATTTGTGTTACTGGTTAGTTTTTAAAATGTTAAAATGAAGATTTGCATTATTTATATTCCTTTGTATAATAATCTTATTTACTCTTCCACGACGGTTTGTTTAATGTCACCAATACAGTTATTAGGGTTGGGAAAGGAAAAAAACAAGCTCGTTTTTTTCCGAAAAAAAATGGATTTTTTCTTGAAAAAAACACAGCCTGAAAAAAACAAGTAAAAATTTGTTTTTTTCGTTTTTTCAATTAAGTTGTGGAATTTACATGTTTGAACAATTATATTATAAATTTTAGCAAATATGCTCTCGTTTGGACATTTTTTGGTTCCAATTTCCTACAAGGTGGAAACCCCTGAGTTTGTGTTCAAAATTTTTATGGGTTTTCCATTATTTTTATTTTATATTCTGAATTTTGATATTCATAATATTTTGTTTGTGGCTTCATTAATGTTTTCTTACTCTGTTTCAGCTTTCAGTAACATTTTTATCATAATAGTATTTAATCAGAATTTAAGTGCACCACGTGCAAAAGTCGTGTGACTGTACATTTTAAGGAAATAAAAAAAGGCCCTCGCATGAAATATAACTTTTGCTGTGTAGACGTTGCAAAAATTAGTATTTATTGCTCTTAATCTAGAACTAGGGAATTCTGAAAATTTGCCCACTGAGAGAGATGATTAGTCCTTTTACTGCCCCTGCTCCTTCACCACTGTTATTCTCACACGATACTACATACGATATTTTGATCAGTCATATCAAAATTAAATGTGGCTGATCACGCTGATGAGCCCAGTGATAATGAGCTTGACAGTAGTCATAGCACAGTAGTCAGTACTCAGTAGTGACTGGGGAGTGGGGACTAGTGATTAGCGAATCAAAAGTTGATATTCCAGTCGGGGAGTCGGTAGGTTTGAAGAGAGTGGAGTCGGAGTCGGAGTCGGAGTCGGAGTCGGAGTCGGCAATTTTGAAAATGGTGGAGTCAGAGTCGGAGTCGGAGTCGGTAATTTTCAAGAGGTTGGAGTCGGAGTCGGAGTCGGGGTCGGAGTTGGAGTCGGAGTCGGAGTCGGAGTCGGAGTCGGTAACTTTCAAAATAGCAGAGTTGGAGTCAGAACATTTTGAGCTGACAAAGTTATGAATTGTGACTCTGTGAGCGACTTCAATCGCTTCATACAAGTTCACTCACTTGCCACTTCCACATCACAAAATGCAATTGTAAACTTCAAAGTTTTTTTTGAACCTGCTTCTTATGTTTTAATTTGGATTATATTCTAATGAATTCAACCTTCAACCTTATACCATCTATATTTAAGATGCTGAAGAAATAAAAAACTCTAAGGTACGAAGAGAAATTTCTCACATTGACAATGGTATTCTACTAGCTGCTGTTTATATTAATTCCTATCTACAGGGTAAGCTTAAATGAAGATCAACAACAAAAAGCTAAACATGCACTTTGCAACGTGACCATTTGTATCAAAAGGTTGCAAGAAGTTCAAGAAGAAAAGAATACAACTGGGCAGCAATCTGAAAGAAGCTATCAGTGTTTGGAAGCAAGGAATAAAGCTAATAAGAT
>JABUQX010141238.1:0-2500 GCA_015478945.1 Trachelipus rathkii
CCCGCCTGTAAAATAAATTATATTAATTATTAAGTGCAAATCTGAAAAGCAATTATTATTATTATTATTAAGTAAACCCTCAACCCAGACGATTTCCCTGTTCAAAATTTAGGTTATGTTCAAAGGAGTAATCCGAACATACTTTCCAGTCTTTATCATAAATTAAATTAAAAGTAAGCTAAAAGTCAAACCCTTGAGGTGACTTCATATATATATTCCATTATTACATTTAAAGAAGAAACCAAACCCATGAGGTAACTGTTTTATACATATTCTACATAATTTCATCCATTTCATCAAAGTTCTTACGTTTTAAATAAAACCATACTAAAATACTGTCTGTTTTTCAATCCCCCTTGAATTTGCTTTGTTTTTGTTTTCTTAACGTAAAAATACTTGAGTGAATCCCAAGATGTGGGCGAGTTGTTGAGCACATGTTCAGGGTCCCTGCGATGATAAGACCCCCGTTAGAAAATATACGCCTATGACTCTTCCCGTAGCTGATTGATGCCGGCGTTGATGGTTCTTGAAGACGGAGACTGTGGCTATTGAATCCTAAAAGGTAACCGCCATTCAGTTTTTCCCATTCATTCTAACCATTTATAAAATCGCACTCAGAACATTAACATTTGATTTATTAGGTCTTAATGTCTAGTTTTTCGACCGGAGACTGGAACTGATAATTTTCAGTCTCCGCAACATATATATATATATGGATATGAGTGTGTGTTTATGTATGTGTGTGTGGAAGTATATATGTATACCTGTGTGTATATAAAATATGTATATTCTTTTAACAATACTAATGAAATGATGAATGATGCTAAAGAGAAAATTTGGTTGTAAATAGCAATGAGAGAGATGATAAAGTTTTATGAGTTTTAAAAATAATTGTATATAGTTTCAAAGTTAAAATAGTTCGTAATGACTAAAGTAAAATATAAAATATCGTAGTAGACAGAAGTCATGAAATTATTATCTTGTTTAAATTATGTTAAATAAAGAATAACAGTTTTCCGAATAGGGCTAAAATGTATTAAAATTGTCCTTAAAATAATATTGATATATATTGGTTACAGAAAAGAACATCGAAGAAAAGATTTTACAGAAATGGCAACACTCTATGACGTCATAAATACAAAGCAATATGGCGGACGTACAGTGAAAATCGACTCACTTATTGTCTGGAGCTCATCCTGATAGCAGTGATTTTTGTTGTGCTCTGTTACCATTTATCATTTCGACTTTGACATACGTTATTTCATTATTTAGACTTTGCATATTTTAGCGCAATTATCAGAATTTGTTTATTTATTGAAAAGTGCTAGAATATTTTTGTAAATAGTTTAAACTTTGTATATTTATTTGATCAACTCTGATTTATAATATAAGTTGGAGACATTGTATATTTTTGAAGCTACACGTATTTAAAAGGATTTAAAGGTAATATGAATTTTTAAATTAAATAAATATAATATTATTATTAGTTAGTATTGCGCTGGCAGTTGACTTTGATTTCAGCTTTTGCAGTGGCAGTCAGCGTCAATAAACAGAATTGTTTAAGTATTAGTAAGTTGAGAAATACACACTGTGCTTTGGCATTTATTGTCCAAAAATATTATTGTTTAGATCACGCAACTTGTTTATGAACGAAAAAAAATAATTAAATATTACTATATTTGTGATTTGATCGATCTTAGTTACATGTTGTACAGAAAATTATTAAAAGTTCTAAAGTTTATTTTGATATTTAAAGAATTTGATTAAAGTGAAAAAAGTGAAGCTTTTGTTCTGATAGTTCCTTGTTTTTAGTTGAGTTTCATTTTATTTGAGAGATTTTGGTCATTTATTATTGATAAGGAAATTCATGGTTGTTGACAAGGACGCGGCCATTTTGATTAAAAAGCCGGCAGCCGCCATCTTTAAATTCAGCCGCCATTTTGAAAATGACAGTGACTTAAAGCATTAACTGTCTGAATTGTTTGAATAGTTAAGGTGATTAAGATATATCATCTTTGACAATTAAAATAGTTTGATAGATTAACACGATTAATAGTTGAAATTATAATATTATGAAAGAATATTTAATTCTGTTGAAATAAATATAGTAGTCCTTGGACTTAACAGAATTATTTAAGACTTGATCTGATTTAGGACTTTGATAAATTTTCAATTAGTTCGTGATGATTAATAATTTGTGACTTTGTAATAGAACTTAATTTACAGTACCATTGACAGTTAATAGATTAAACAGTACTTAGAAATTACAGTGCTTAGTTTATACTGCATTGATTTGACTTCAACTTTGAAAGAAAATAACAGGACTTAGTTTTGTTAAACATAGACTTGGTTAGACTTAGAATTAAATTTAATCGGACTTTGATTGATTTAACTTAGAATTCGATTTTGAAATTAGAACTCGACTTTTCTGAAATTGATATTCGACTGTGAAGTTAACATTTGACTTTACCTATGATACTCGACTTTGAGTTTGACCTTT
>JABUQX010141238.1:7500-13889 GCA_015478945.1 Trachelipus rathkii
TACTATATATATATATATATATATATATATATATATATATATATATATATATATATATATATATATATATATATATATATACTCTTTCTCTCTATATATATATATATATATATATCTTTCTTTGTATAACTGCTAATACAATATAAATTTTCCAAAAGTTATTATAGATTAATTTTGTCCTTTACAGTAGATATAATGTTTACATTCTTATGTATATTAACCTTAAAAAAATAAATTTTTTTTAACATTGTTTTCATTTCTCCTTGATGCCACATATTTCATTTGTCTATGTATTGTCTTGAACTATAACTATAATAATAGCTATCATAACACAACTTAAAAATTTTTTTTTTTTTTTTGGCATTTTTGAATGGCTGTATTTCTTAAAACAAGTAAATACCAAAGTCAATATTGCAGGTGAAGGAACATCTATGGTAGTAGTATAATATGTGAAAAAATTTCCAGATTTTTAGCACTTACCCCATCAGAAATATTAAGGTTCAAAGTTACCCGATTTTCCGAAAAATTGATTTTTGGACACCCTGTAAATTTTTAAAAAATATTTAAAAGACTTCAAATAAGATTTAAGTTAAACCCTACTTTAGTAATGTATCATCACACAAAATTTTATATCGTTAAATTATTCCTTCTTTTAATAATACACCCACGAAAATGGGAAATATCTTCGATTTTTACACAACTGAAGGATTCTTTTTCTTGGGGTAATATTATTTAACAAAAAAAAAAAACAAGAAAGGCCAAATGTACCTTAAGGTATCCCTAACAAATCACTCTCTATGGTGGTATAAAAATTACCAACTGCTGGAGATATGACTTAAAATGTTACCTCTATTAAGTGATAAATTTTGCTCCACCTGGTCCAACATTTTGGCTCACCCTGTTACAACCAGAGTAAATCTACAAAAAACGAATGGTGGTTTTGAACTTACCATGAATAACAATGATCCCATACAAAATATAAAAGTTTTGAATATTTATCTTTCTCTTATCAGCGGTACGGAGTACGCCCAAAAAAATGAGTAAACCCATATACTCATATTTATCATATACGGTATATATATATATATATATATATATATATATATATATATATATATATATATATATATATATATATATATCCTATATATATCTATATATATATATATATATATATATATATATATTAGTGGTGGGACGATTAATCGTCATCGACAAAAATCGGCATATTTTTTTCCAATCGTCAATGTCATCTGCAATTTTTGCCGATTATTTTGCCGATTAATTGAACAAATATTAAAATTTTGGATAATATTAAAACTCAATAATATATATATATATATATATATATATATATATATATATATATATATATATATATATATATATATATATATATATATATATATATATATATATATATATATTTTTTTTTTGTTATGTATTTCATTGCTATATATATATATATATATATATAGTTCTAGCGGAGCACATTATATATATATATATATATATATATATATACCCATTTTGATTATGGTATGTATGACATTCCAGTGCCTAATGGTTCGCTTTTCAGTTCTGCATTCATATCCACACTCATCCTCCAGACAACATCTTAGAGACACCATCTTTTATCCACATATTATTATATACACATACTTATATCCACACCCCTCTTCTAGACAACATCTTACTATCCCTTATATCCCTATGTGTGGGGAGAAAAAATTGCTGACATCGTATGTCCTGCGTGTCGTAGAAGGCAACTAAGTGATGGTGGTAGTTGGGTTGGCTGCCCACCAACTCTTATCTTTTGCCAAGAATGCTAATGCATGGCTCAGAGAAGGTCGTGATCGCATAAGCAGCGTTCTATCGTTCGGCGAAAATGTATGAATCGTATGGATACATGGAATGTCACAGAGGAATAAATGTTGAGGAAGAGTTGAGGTGATGGATGTATTTAGAAGGGACAAATTTGATTTGCTAGCTGTGACTGAAACAAAGATGGAAGAGAAACGGTGAAAATGAGTGGTGTGGTGTGAAAGGTGTTTTTGTTGGTGTGGAAAGGAATGAGAGGTGGATAGAAAGATTTGCAATTCTGATGGTGACTTGTGGTAGAGAGCTATGGTAGATTTTGTTTGTGTGAGTGCTAGAATTTAAAAGTTAAATTTAAGTTTGAATAGGTAAAAGTATGTGTGGTTGCAACATGGTCCATCTGAGGGTATGTTGAAGGTGCAATTTTCTGGGATAATCTGAATGATGTTTTGGATGGGGTAGAGGGGATTTAGTTCATTTGTCACATATCTGCCCACCTAAGGGATTTTTTACAGTTGTCACCACCACTCACAGTCAGAGCCTTATTCAAGGAGGGGGTGAAGTACTCTCAAAGTTCACTCTCTAGCGCAAATTACGCAGATGAGCACAGACGCAGGCTTTAAAGTGAGGGAGATTAAATACAGCAGGACATACAGAAGATGGAGAGAGAATTCCACAGAACAGAGGTGGCAGGGAAGAAGGAAGCACCACAGCGAAGACTAGCCTGGAGTACCAATATCAACACAGATACAGCACTCATTCTTTTGCTACGAGGGTGTCGTAAAGGTGGTGGTACGCAAATGATAAGTTCCCCTCGAGCACTTGCCGCTGGGGTGCCTGTAGAATAGAGATAACAGTTTATAAACAAGAACAGTTTATAGAAAGCCTTTTTGGCCCTTTGACTACGACCCTATCCAAGAAGCCAGGTGAAACCAGAGCCTCCCAGAAATGAGAGCAGTACTCCATACAAGGGGCGGATGAGACCCTTGTATGGCTGGAGCAACTGAGAAGGAAAAAGTCTCATGGTCTAAAGAACAGAACTCCCAGTTTCTTTGAGGCCGCCCTAGCAACCGTTGTGATGAGGTTTCCAAGACATTTTTTTTGTTTATGTTAAGGCCAAGGATGTTTATATTGTCAACAGGAGAAGCGAGAGGAGCAGTGAGAAGATAGGAAGAGTTGAAATCGTTTTTAGAGAAGATTTGCAGAAGTTGGGTTTTTAAATTGAATTTCACAATGTTGAGAGACCCCATCCGGAAATTCTATCCAGATCAGGGAGAATAGGAAAGGAAAGAATTGGACGAGAGGCAATTCCAAGTAAAAGAGGGAGCAGAATTGATATGAGTTGAAGAATGAAGGGTCGAGTCATCGGCATATGAGTTGATAGAGTTAGAGGTGCAGGTGAGAAGATCATTAATGAAAACTAGGAATAAAGTAGGAAATGAAGACCGAACCCTGAGGAACACCACTATTGACAGAAAAAGAAGAAATCAGCCCATCAACAACAGCTGACATTGAGCTGATTTGAAAGAAGAAAACTATAGACATAATTAAGCAAGAAGGAAACCCAAGGAGGAAGCTTGGAGAGCAGTGGCGCTTGCCATACCGGTCAAATTCTTTGGATATGTCCAGCGCCACCCACGCAAGTCTCCCCGTAGTTCTAAGGCGAAAACCATAAATGCGGTTAGATAGCAAGTATATCGCCAGAAGAACCTCGAGCTCTGAAAGCCGTACTGGCTATCTCGGAAAGAAGGGAATGAGGTTCCAGATAATCTAAGAAGTGAGAGTTGAGAAAGGGTTTCAAGATCTTAGATAGAATACAAGTGAGAGCTATAGCGTGATAGTTAGAAGGATCAGAGCGGCTTCCTTTTTTCGAAATAGGTTGGACATGTGCGAGCCATCTGGGCCAGCCGTCTTCCTATCCTTCATAGATTTCAGGGGCCTATGCACCCGATCAAGTGTAATCACAGGCAAGACATAGGACACCTGAGAGGGAGAAGGAGGAGGAGAAATGCCAGAATTGTCTAGGGTTGAGTTAGTGGAAAAATAGGAGGCCGAAGAGAATGGAATTTTCAGTTGGAGAATTAACAACAGAACCATCAGGGGAAAGGGGAAGTTGTTAGAAATGTTTTGGCAAGAGGCCAGAAAGATTTGTCAGTAGGAGAACCAAGGAAGTTAGCGCACTTTCGTTTGATGAAAGCCCGCTTTGCTCGTCGAAGAGTATCCCTGCAACGATTTCTAGCTGAATGAAAATTGGCGAGTGATTGGAGAACAAGAATTTTTCCACCCCCGATACGCACTGTCTCTAGCCTGAATGGTCAGAGAACAAGCACGATCGAACCATGGTTAATGAGGAGAGAAAGACTTAGTTGAAGAAGGGGAATGAACTTGCTAGTCCCATCAACGATTACAGCTCCTCCTTATCTTTTAGCATTATTTCTATGCATCCCATCATTATTCTTAACTGAGGTTGCCAATTTGCTATCATCTGCAAACTTGGAAACCATACATTTAAGTCCCTGGTATAAAAATTTTATACATATATAAAAAACAGCCACTGATCTAAGAAATCGTTACGGACCACAAACATGTCTCCTCATTTCCATTAATAAATACTTTTCGTATTCAAAGTACTTATTATTATTATTATTATTATTATTATTATTATTATTATTATTATTATTATTATTATTATTATTATTATTATTATTATTAAAATTAAGAGACTTAAGGAATCCAAAAATTTTGATCAGCTTAAATAATTTTGGGTTTGAACCCCTGATCCCCCTGTCCTACAGCCTTGTATATATATATACTGGTATATATATATATATATATATAACAAATATATATATATATATATATATATATATATATATATATATATATATATATATATATATATATATATATATATTCTACTTAATATATATATATATATATATATATATATATGAATATATATATATATATATACTGCTATATATATATATATATATATATATATATATATATATATATATATATATATATATATATATATCTATATATATATATATATATACCTCACCCATATGCTCTCTTATAACAACAATATATATATATCTTTGCTCAATATATATATCTTTACCTATATATATATATATATATATAATATATATATATATATATACTATAAGAAAATTTTTTTAAATATATTTTTTCAAATAATCGTCATGGAAAATTCATCGTCCAAAATTTTATAATGGAGCATCCGCAAACAGTCAAATTTTGACATCTGGTCCATCACTAATATATATATATATATATATATATATATATATATATATATATATACTATATGTATATATATATATATATATCTTTAACTATATACTGCTATATATATATATATATATATCGGTATATATATATATATATATATATATATATACTCTATATATATATATTTACTATATATATATATATATATATATATATATACTTTACTACACTATATATATATATATATATATATATATATACATTATATAGTTATATATATATATATAAATACTATCACTTCTATAAAATATATATATATATATATATATATTAGGGATGTACCGATAGTATCGGTATCGGTATCAGTAGTATCGGCCATTTTTGATGGTATCGGTATCGGTTAAAATGGCCGATACTTAGCCGATACTTCTTACTTTTTGGGTGAAAAATTATGAAACTTTTAGATTCAATAATAAATCTAGTTCGATATAGATAGCTAGTACTAAGTTATGTTTTTTTTCCTCGATTTCCTTTTTAACTTAGATTTTTAGCGTTTCTCCAACTTGGTCTTTAGCGTAAAATTTACCTATTTGGACAGCCATTATTATAATTTATACAGATTTATCTACTTTTTTAGTTGATCAATAGTATTTTTTGTACGCAATTTCGTGAGAGCGTGTGAGTGCGTGAGTGTTTTTAAACTTTCTGGATTATTCATATTTTAGATATTTGCTGTAAATAGGGTTTTATCGTTTTAAAATTTAGGTTTTAGCGTACGAATAAATTTTCCTCATTTCTCCTTTGGTTTTTGTCTATTTTTTTTTTTTTTGTGATTGCGTGCGTGTATGATAGCAGATTTGCACAGGCGTGGCTCTTTTGACTTTACCAGCATCCAATGCCTGCTGCTCTGCTCTATGCCATAAGATGCCTTTACCTCTCTAAGCTCTAAATATTTATATCTGTCAGATTGGATGTGCAAGTTCATCTTCAAGCTCGTTATCTTCAACTATAACTTATTTATGTTTCTACGTTGTGGGATCAATGCCTTTGTAAATACCAGAGTTATTAACAAGTCTGATCTAATCTCTAACCAGTGTTTATGTTAATCTTTACCACTATTACCTATAACTCTTATATA
The DNA here is from genome assembly GCA_015478945.1 of Trachelipus rathkii. NCBI lineage: Eukaryota > Metazoa > Arthropoda > Malacostraca > Isopoda > Trachelipodidae > Trachelipus > Trachelipus rathkii. The sequence continues at coordinate 13,718 of JABUQX010141238.1, forward strand.
TTTATTGCACTGTTCTCATAAGCAAGATTGCCACTTTGGCCACCACTTTACCTACGCAGTGTTATTCATATCTTCTATTAACCTTGCCTTCTATTAGGGTTTACAAGTATCCTCTTTACAAGCAGTATGCAGCGATTAGGTGGAAGCCAATAAATGCACCTTGGGCGAGCGT
>JABUQX010141239.1:0-5000 GCA_015478945.1 Trachelipus rathkii
CGATTTCACTCCAAATATTACTACTCCCATTTCTAACTTACATTTACAACCCATAGCAATACATTGGGACTCTTCCTTAAACGCTTTAAATCAAACCACGCAGACACACCAAGTGCTCAGCATTCACGCCATCTCCCTTTCAGGATCTTCCATCCTTCTAACCATAATATGCCTCACTATACTAGTGATTATATATCGGAAATTCCTTACCTCCTCGAGAAACACAGTACCATCTGCGTTATTTCTATATACCTATGACCTTTGACCTCATTTTTTAAATATTGGTTTTCAACTCAGGTATATGTACATATATAAACCTGCTCACCCCTCCTATCCTCCCTTGGAACCCATATACTCCAATCCAAAACAACCCATTTCAAAATAAACTCCATATTTTTTTTTCTGGGAAAGGCCGGATCTCTATTCGAACTTAAATACACGTTCAAATTTAATTCCACGTATTTCTTAAGATAATACGTGGAACACCGAAAATAATACGAATTAATACAAAGGTTATTTTTTTTTCTTTAAAATCATTTTCATTCCTCCTCCCCCCTGCCTATACCCCAAGCTTAACCTCTCCCTCCTAAGCCAACCGTACATCCATCTTAATCTCTTAAAATTTATTTAGGTCAAACGACGTCTCTAATCTCCTTTTACAACTCAATTTAAATTTTCTTCGAAATTACAACTTTTATTGATGAGAACTAAAAACCTTTAGATATGGAGATATAATTATTTTCGTTTCCTTTTTTTTCTTATTATTTACGGTTTTATAGCCGAGCTATAAACGTTTTGATATCCTATATATAGTTTTCCAGTTTTTCATTTTTCGTCATGGATAATTAGTTTTATTTTTCAGGGTTTTATTTTCTACAAACCCCGAGTTAAGAAATAAAATTTTATTATAGTTTTGGTTCGACCATCTTTTTCGGGGATTTTGCGATTTCAACTTTACCCAAAACGATAACAAAAGGATATTCACACCTGATACCTATTTCTCGAATTTACTTTTTTTTTTTTTTTTTTTTTTTTTTTTTTTTTTTTTTTGGTTTGTGTTTTTGTTTTGTTTTCGGAATGTTCTTGTTTTCTTTTTCTTTTTTTTTCTTTTGGGACAAGTTGGGAGTCATAAAACTTAAGAATATTCCTTCGCCTTCTTTTCTTTTTATTTTCTTTTTTTTTTTTTTTTTTTTTTTTTATTGTAAGTAGGAAATCAGTTTGGAAAAGATTTTAGTGAGAGTGGACCGTTTCGAACAAACGCTCCTTGTTTCTAGTGGTACGGAAAAGATAGATATTTTTTTTTAATCATCTAATATAAATCAAATTTATTTTAAAGTTTTTTGAAATATTTATCAACGTTCCATCATTTGAAAAAAAAAAAATTTGTTTTAGTTTTTAAATACCAAAAAAAAAATTTGATTTAAGTGCTTTTAGGAATTTATAATTAGGAATGTTGCATAAAAGTTCTTTTTTATATATAACAGTTAATATTGGTTGCGTCATTGTTAATAATTAGCATTTAATTTATTGTTAATTATTTGGGAGCTCTCCTCCAAGAAAAAGGCAATTCTTTTAGGAGTTTAAAAAGGTTTTCAAAATGAATTCTAGATATTTAAAAAAAAAAAAGATTATTTTTTTAAATTAACTTAACATGAGGCTTGAGTTTGAAAAAAAAAATTATATTTTTTTAGTTTTCTCATTTTTAAAATTTTGATATTTAATATTGTAAACTAGTTCATCATTAAACTTCCTCAAAGTATTTGTTTCATTTTTATTAACTTAACATGAGGCTTGAGTTTGAAAAAAAAAATATTTTTTTTAGTTTTCTCATTTTTAAAATTTTGATTTAATATTGTAAACTAGTTCATTCTTAAACTTCCTCAAAGTATTTATTTCTTTTTTTTAATTAACTTAACATGAGGCTTGAGTTTGAAAAAAAAAAATATTTTTTTAGTTTTCTCATTTTTAAAATTTTTGATATTTAAAATTTTAATCTAGTTAATTCTTGAATTCCTTCAAAGTATTGTTGCATTTTTTTTTAGTTATAAAAATTATTTAAATTTTGATATTTTTTTTTGAAAAAATATTTTTTAGTTGCCTGTTTTTAAAACGATTGATAGTTAAAATTGTAATATCATTTGATTCTTAAACTCCCCCAAAAAATTTTACTTTCATTTTTAGATTTATAAAATTTTTTTAAATTTTTTTTTTTTTTTTTTTTGGAAAAAAAAAATATATTTTTTTTTAGTTGCCTCATTTTTAAAACTTTGATATTTAAAATATTAATATAGATAATTCCTAAGCTTCCTCCTGGTATTGATTGCATTTTATTAAGAGTTATAAAACTTATTTAAATTTTGATCTTTTTTTTTTGGTTTTGAAAAAAAATATCGATTATTTTTTGCTCATTTTAAAACTTTGATATTTAAAATTGTAATATCGTTAATTCTTAAACTCCCCCAAAGTATTACTTTCATTTTTATGTTATAAAATTTATTTAAATTTTGAATTTTTGGAAAAAAAAAATATATTTTTAGTTGCCTCATTTTTAAATCTTCATTATTTAAAATATTAATATAGATAATTCCTAAGCTTCCTCCTAGTATTGATTGCATTTATTAGGATTATAAAAATTTATTTAAATTTTGATCTTTTTTTTTTTACTAGTTTGAAAAAATATTTTTAGTTACTCATTTTAAAACTTTGATATTTATAATTGTAATATCGTTAATTCTTAAACTTCCCAAAGTATTATTCATTTTTAAATGAAGTTATAAAATTTATTTAAATTTGGATTTTTTTTGGAAAAAATATATTTTTTTAAGTTGCCTCATTTTACAACTTTGATATTTATAATTGTAATATCGTTAATTCTTAAACTTCCCCCAAAGTATTATACATTGGCTTTGTCATATAAATTTATTTAAATTTTGATTTTTTTTGAAAAAATATATTTTTTAAGTTGCCTCATTTTTACAACTTTGATATTTATAATTGTAATATCGTTAATTCTTAAACTTCCCCAAAGTATTATTCATTTTATTAATAGTTATAAAATTTATTTAAATTTTGATTTTTGGAAAAAATATTTTTAGTTGCCTCATTTTTAAAAAACTTTGATATTTAAAATTGTAATATCGTTAATTCTTAAACTCCCCCAAAGTATTGCTCTCATTGCTCTCTTTTTATTAATAGTTATAAAATTTGTTTAAATTTTGATTTTTAAAAAAATATTTTTTTAGTTTTCTCGATTTTTGTTTTTTTTTATATTTACAATTGTAACATAGTTAATTTTCGAGCTTCATCAAAGCCTTGATTTCATTTTTTTTGTTATAAATTTAATCATAATGAAGCTCGATTTATGGAAAAATTATATTTTTTTCTAGTTTTCTCATTTTTATAATTTTGATATTTACAATTGTAACCTAGTCAATTCTTGAGCGTCATCAAAGTATTTATTAAATTTTTTTTATTAGTTATAAATTTAATTATAAGGAAGCTCGATTTTTGAAAAAAAAAAATATTTTTTTTCTAGTTTCTCATTTTTATAATTTTTGAAATTTACTATTGCAATCTAGTTAATCCTTGAGCTTCATCAAAGTATTTATTTAATTCTTTTTAATTATAAATGTAATTATAAGGAAGCTCGATTTTTGAAAAAAAATATTTTTTTTCTAGTTTCTCATATTTATAATTTTGATATTTACTATTACCATCTAGTTAATCATTGATCTTCATCAAAGCATATATTTCAATTTTATTAGCTATAAATTTATTATTAAAGAAGCTTGTTTGTGTGAAAAAAAAAATATTTTCTACTTTTTACGTGTTTCAATGCTTAATAATAAAGTGAAAGGTTTATCTTTAATTTTATTGTAAAAATTTTGTTGCTGCTTTCAGGTTGGTAGTTTAGATGTGTTCCACAACTAATCCTTTTTTATTAAATTATATCACTCGGAAATTAATTATTTATTCGTTTCGAAGAGGTTCTGCAGTTTTAAAAGATAAGTTCTAGTTTTAAATTTTTTCATTTTTTTTAGTTGTAGGTTTTAAAAAGTTTTAATATTGCCTTTCCGAGTGTGGTAAATTTTATAGGTTTAAGTTTTATTTTTTCATTGTATAGTAGTTGATTTTTAATTAATTTTTGTACTTAATTTTTTTTAAGTTGGGAATTAGTTTATGTTCAGTTTTATCCCAATATTTCCGTTTGTTTTAGTCTGTTTTTGTTTGTTGCTCTTATTTGTTTGTTTGTGTGTGTGTTTGTGTGTAAGATGGCAGATTTGCACATTTGGCTTTCTATTGACTTCAACAACATCCGCGGCTTAAGAGCTAACTTAGCCTTTATGTAGATATGCTTTAACTCAACCTAACCTTTTGCTCTTGTCAGAGACTCAGATGGCTAAGAATTCGTCCTCTAACTCGTTTAACTAAATCAACTATAACTTATTTCATAATTTCCGTCTGAGAAGAGTGGAGTGTGTGCCTATGTAAAAAACATATATACTCCTGTAACACGTCTCGTGAGTCTCGAATCTCCTAACTTCGAAACGTGTTCTGTGAAACAAGTCCTCTAACTTCCTTCTACTACAATAATCTTGTGTTTCTGCTACTGTTCTCCTAACAGAACAAATTTTCACTCCTTCTTTGAATATCTTACTGCTTCTCACGAGACTGTTATATCTTCTCATCCAAATACTGAGGTCCTCTATTTGGGTATTTCAATGTACACAACACTGGTTGGGGTCCTCTCATGCTGATTTAGGTGGAGAGGAGGCTGAACCATTCAGCATTCTCAACAACGATCTGGAGCAACTAATCAAGAACCCACACACATTCCCGATCGTCCCAACAATTCTTGAACACATATGACCTATGTTTCACCACTAGTCCTTCTTTCAATAAATACACCCTTCGTTCCTATTTGTAAAAATCTTATTATTATTATTATCTTTTAACTTTTATGCTTTCTCTCCAATAGCTCCATCCTGCCCTATGCGTTT
>JABUQX010141239.1:10000-12500 GCA_015478945.1 Trachelipus rathkii
AAGTGTGTGATTAATAGCAATTTGTATTCTTCATATATATTTTTAGCATTACCCTTGTGTAAGCGTATGTCTGTTTGTCGTTAGATAATAGCATTATGATCGTTTTATAGTCACTTTATTCAAACAGGTTTTAGATTTAAATAAGCACAAAATTTAAAAATACTCTACCAGTCTTTGAAAAACAAATTTTGTCCTACTCAAGTTTAAATTTGTAAATGAAAAACTATGAATTGCTCTAATTGGTCGACAACAAATTTTCAGGAGATATATTGTTGTGTTTTCTTTATAGCATTTTTGACGCTCTTTTCAAATCTGCAATCAGATTTGCTGCAGCACGTAGGGTTTTATGATGAAGAAATTTTCATAATTTTACAGATTTTACTATTTCATATAAAGAAACTTTAGTTTTCCAACATTTTATTTAATTTATCTTGTACAGTTTTGATTATTTAGCAACATATTATTATTTACTTTTGTCATCGTACGTCTAGCAACATCATCACGTTCATTCTCAGATTAATGGCGCCATGGGAATGGTCTTTACTCTTTAGTTGATCTTTGGCTTCTGTAGCAGAAAGTTGTGCTGTGATCTTATTATTTTGAATTTTCTCGGATCAAACAGCATGCCTCGACAATGTAAAAATAACCCAAACAAATTTTGCTTGTCTGTGGCTGTTTCACAACAACAACACAACAACGAACAATTACAATAGACCTTAAGAAAATATACAATATTTATTTTGGTTGTCCTTTAGGTGACCAAGATAAAGCATGGGCGACTCATCAGATTAGCTCATCTTTTCAAACGGATTACGAGATTGGTTAAATAAAAAGAAAGCTTCATTGCCGTTTGCTATACCCATGATATGGAGGGAACCAAGAGATCATCATGAAGACTTATTTTTGTAGTGTGAATCTACAAGGGTTTTCTGAAAAAACAAACACCATATTGTATATCCAAACCTTGATTCGGCACGTAGACCTGACCAACATAATGAATCACTGCCCATTCCAATTCCCCCTGATGATGGGCTAGCTTTTATTGCAAATGCAATAGATGGTAAAGAAGGAGCAGTTGGTGGCATTCCCGGACAGATTACACGATAGAAGAAAGCCATTTTGAGACAAATCTATTTTTGAATGATCTTGTTAGAGACTTATCTCTATCGAAAGAGAAAGCAGAACTTCTCGCCTCAAGACTAAAGGAGAAAAATTTACTTGAGGAAAATGTTCGCATCAGTTGCTACCGAAAGAGGAATTTTAACTTAGCAACATACTTTACAGTAGATGGTCCTCTTTGTTATTGCCACGATATAGATGGATTATTCCTTGATTTGTCTCAGACGCATATAGCAACTGAGTGGCGTCTCTTTATAGAGTCATCTCAAAGAAGCCTGAAAGCAGTTCATTTGCATAATGGTAATGTAAAGCCATCTATCCCCATATCTCATTCGATCCACCTCAAAGAGACATATGACAATATGGATATACTGCTTAAAGCAGTCAAATATCACAGTTATGAATGGAATCTCTGCGGAGATCTAAAAGTTATAAGCATGTTAATGGGAATGCAAGCTGGATTTACAAAATATTGTTGCTTTCTTTGTCTCTGGGACAGTCGTGCTCCTAATGAACACTATGTTAAACGGGATTGGCATAAGGACTGCATATGTCCCAGGAACAAGCAGTGTCCAGTCTATTCCCTTGGTTGATCACCCAAAAATCTTTCTACCACCACTCCATTAAACTAGCTTTAATGAAGAATTTTGTTAAAGCAATGGGGAAAGTGAATTCAAGGGATTGAGATACCTTTCCCAGAAATTTCCGAAATTTAGTACAGCAAAATTGAAGGAGGAAATTTTTGTTGGACCACAAATCAGGGAGGTTTTAAAAGACTTGGATTTTGAAAAGTCTCTTGGTCCTCTTGAATTGAAAGCGTGGCTTTCTTTCAAATGATATGCAAAACTTTCTTGGAAATAACAAGTCTTCTGAATGTAAAAGTGGTATTGAGAACCTTCTTGACACTTATAAAGAAATGGATTGTCGCATGTCTTTGAAAATATATTTCCTTCATATCCATCTTCATTCCCAATGATCTTGGTGCAGTAAGTTACGAGCAAAGGGAGCGCTTCCATTAGGACATTAAGACTATGGAAACTCGATATCAAGGATTTTGGAACGAAGGCATGATGGCTGACCATGGTTGGATGCTATATTAGCAAAAATCCAGACCAAACTTATAAAAAAAAATCACAAAATCGATGCTTTTAAGGCTTTTTGTTTAGTAAATTTTAATTATGCAATAAGTTTATTTATATTCTTTATATAAATTCAATTAATTTTAGTAAGTTAATTAAATATTAATTAAATTCATGAAATAATTCTCTGCGTGAATTTTGAATATTTAAAACCATACCAAAAAAGCACAAAATTAATATTTTATCTTTATTTCAAAAACTTTACGTGATAGAGAAAACCTTTAATCCAGATTTGGAATCAG
>JABUQX010141240.1:2500-10000 GCA_015478945.1 Trachelipus rathkii
ATAAGGAGATAAACTGTAGCAAACAGGTTTTTCGGAAAGATCCAAATCCCCGTTCAACATTTGCGAAATGAAAGCTATTTCTTTCAACGCAAGAAGCATTCGTAACAAAATAAATGAATTTAAAGCCATTGTTTACACAGAAAACTATGATATAGTTACAATCACTGAAACATGGTGCAACTTTAAAGATCGGGATTTTATTTCAGAATTTCAAATTAATGGTTATAAGTTATTTTTCAAAGATAGAAACAATAATAGGGAAGGGGAGGGGTTATGATTTATATTAAATATATATATCAAACTACTCAGCTAGAACTAGCTGATATTTATGAAATAGATATCATTGGAATTAAAATAGAAACATTGAATATAAATTTGAATTTAATAAATGTTTATCGTCCACCATCCTCACAATCGGCAATAGATGTAGCTTTGTATACCGAATTAAGCAAAATTTCAGAAGGATATACAATAATTGTAGGTGACTTTAACTGCCCAAATGTTAACTTGATGCAGATCCCGAAGGAAATAGATTACTAAAATTCTTAGGAGATAATTTCCTACTTCAAATAATCGATTGCTCAACAAGAGGAAACAATATTTTGAACCTGTTAAAAATAGCATTGAATCACTTGAACTTGGTAAGAAGTTTTGAAATCCTCGAAAAATTATAGCCGCGCCCAGCTCTGATGATTAAGTTTACTATTAATATTGAAAACAAAATGCATAGCAATTACTTGAAAATTCCTGATTTTAAGAACGCAAATTTTAATGGCTTTAAGGAAAGCTTATCTATATATGATTGGGATGAAATATTAACGGGCAATGCAAATATAATGTAGGATACGTTTCTACAAATATTTAAAGAAAAAGAAAAAGATTTTGTTCCATATAAAATGAAACAAACTTTACCAAGTTCAAAACCAAGATGGTGGAACAATGAAATTAGAGATTCTTTAAATAATAGAAATAGGGCTTATAAACTTTGGAAGTCTTCTCCCTCAGTAGAAAATAATAATAATTACAAAGTTTGGCGTCGAAACTGCAAAAGACTAATTAGATGTTATAAAAGAAACTATGAAATTAATATTGCCCGGGAGAGTAAAATTAATCCTAAAAAGTTTTACAATTACGTCAATAATAAAAGTTCCATTAAAGAATCAATTGGACCAATACTGGACAATAACGGAAACCTAAAGTCGAACAATGCCGATGTGGCAAACATTTTAAATAATTTTTTCTCCTCAGTATTTACGAAAGAAAATATAGATAATGTTCCTAACATGAAAGACGTACGGGATTTTCATGCAGATAGTATTTTAGATACATTTGAAATTTTAGAAGAGGAAGTTGCTTTCCAAATTGATAAGCTATTAATAAATAAATCACCTGGACCAGATGGATTTTATCCGATGCATCTAAAAAATTTGAAAGATATATTAGTAAAACCTCTGACGATGCTTTTCAATAAGTCTTTACAAGAAGGGTTAGTACCTCATAATTTCAAACTTGCAAATATAACTCCTATTTTCAAAAAAGGAGATCGTAAGCTCCCGAATAAAAACAAACTATTGTCTTGACAGGTAGAGTTGGCAAAAATTTTTGAGCAATACTAACTAATAGATTAGTTTGCATCTTGAAGAGAGATCATGAGATTTGCATTAAGATTTCCAACCGGTTTTAAATGAAACAGGTCATGAATAACAAAGTTGCCGTAGGTTTCCTACTCCTTGCATGTGAGTTGTGTTTTGATGTAGACTAAACTTATTAAATCTTTTTGATGTTATTTTGACTTAGATTTTCATATAGCTTTTGATACCGTCCCTCAAAGATTATTGGAAAAGCTTAGAGCTCATGGTATTCGAGGAAGACCTTTTAAATTGGAATATTATTATTATTATTATTATTATTATTATTATTATTATTATTATTATTATTATTATTATTATTATTATTATTATTATTATTATTATTATTATTATTATTATTATTATTATTATTATTATTATTATTATTATTATTATTATTATTATTACATTAATTATTTATTTAGTAGTATTATTATTATTATTATTATTATTATTATTATTATTATTATTATTATTATTATTATTATTATTATTATTATTATTATTATTATTATTATTATTACATTATTATTATTATTATTTTTATTAGTGTGTTATTATTATTATTATTATTATTATTATTATTATTATTACAGTACATTAATGTGTGTATTGACTATTATTATTATTATTATTATTGTGTGTATTATTATTATTATTATTATTGTTATTATTTATTGTTATTATTATTACTATTATTGTGTTATTATTATTATTATTGTTATTATTATTGTTGGTATTATTATTATGTGTGTGTGTGTTGTTATTATTATTAGTAGTTATTACCGTATTAGTTATTATTGTTGTTATTATTGTTATTAGTTATTATTGTTGCTATTATTGATATTATTATCGTTGTTATGCTTGGTACCCGTTATTATTCTTATCCCATTGATTATTCTTATTATTGATATTCTTATTATTGTTATTCTTATTATTGTTATTATTGTTATTATTATTATTGTTATTATATTATTATTATTATTATTATTATTATTATTATTATTATTATATACTATTATTATTATTAAGTATTATATTATTATTATTATTATTATTGTATTATTATTATTATTATTATTATTGTTATTATTGTTATTATTATTATTGTTATTATATTATTATTTATTATTTTTATTATTATTATTATTATTATTATTATTATTTTATTATTATTATTATTATTATTATTATTATTATTATTATTATTATTATTATTATTATTATTATTATTATTATCCCTTTTTTGTTTCTGTTACAATTTCATGTTTAAACAAAGCTGTACATGTACGTCATTTCTTGTTTACTTTCTTCTGATTGGTTGAAAGAAAAAATCTCATTGCATTTGGGGACTGTTTATACACTACACTAGAGTTTCATCAGTAAGATTTTTCGCTGTGCTGGTACGATGACGTTTCTCCCTGTATCAAATTACGAGGACCATACATCATCCTGAGAATGAAGTAACTATAATATTTCTTCGCAAACCTAATAGGGATCGATACATTGCATGTATTTCGGATTGATATTCAGATAGTAGGCCTTTATTCATATCTGTTGAAGAGTTCATCAAGATCATAAATGTTGTAGAAGCATGTATAAAAGCTATGTACATAAGTTCTGATGCATTGTCTCATAGTGAAATATCTATCGGAGGAGACAGTGTGAGAGGTTTTAATAGAATAGAGTTTTTTTTCTCGACGTGTGACAATATTAAAAGACTTGATGTGCGTAGCTATTGGAAGCGCCTCGATAATACCACATTCATGCGTACCCGTATAGGGTTCACAGTTCGTTCATCTGAAAATATTTCAGCTTTGGTTAAAATGAAAAACGAATTAACACTCCATCTTGTAGACGTGGACATACTTGAGGACTTAATACATATAGCTCATGGGATAATCTACCATATTTACACTGAAACATGTGGTATACCGTATAATAGGGTATACAGGTGTATGCTAATAACTAACAACGTGGATAAGTTTACTTCTCTCTGGCATGTGAGAATGCGTGCTATTGAACCTCAATATGCTGAAGAATGAATTAGAACTTAGCAAGAGGCATTTTATAACACCATCATTTAAGAGGGTTGAATCTCTGGAGAAAGATATAGAACATGCCCAATTTATCGAGAATCTTATGTCCCCTCCTTACATAACTAATATATATAATGCTTAGTAATGGAACTGTGTAACAAAATTGTAAGTTTCTGTAGTATATATATATATAAACTATATATATATATATATATATATATATATATATATATATATATATATATATATATATATATATATATATATATATATATATATATATATATATATATATATATATATATATATATATATATAATATATATTTTTATATATATATATATATATATATATATATATATATATATATATATATATCTTGAGATAAACTTACATAACATGATTGCATTTATTTTACAAATGTTTTAAAAAATGGAAACTTGTTTTTTTTTTTATTCTCTTTACTATATAGCTTTTTTTTTTTTTATATCAACAGATTTTTATAACTACAGTAATCAGCTTAGGTTTGAAGTAGGACTTTAATCACTTATTCATGATTTTAATCGCTTAATCAATGGATCACGGTGTTTGGGGAAAGGCCTGTATATGTGAATTCTTAGTATATGATCCATTGATCTATTGATTAATTGATATTTTTACTAAAATTTAGTAAAACTTTAAACAAAGTAAAAAAATGTTTTAGTAATTATATGTAATGTGTGTACAATAATTATTTTTTATGGCGTTTATGCAAATAATTAAATTTATTTATGACTTTAATCGCTTAATCAGTGGATCACGGCTAGCATAGAAGGTTAGGGAAGGTGGCTGATTAGCGTTTGATCCATTGATTTATTTCATTTATTTTATTTATTCGGACGCTTTTAACATTTCCTTCTAATAGGGCTCTGCCTGAGTAGTGGGTGATCTACTGTGGCATTCCATCAAGTTGTTCTCTTGTATATTGGGTCTCTTCATTCTCTCCCTCATTTCCTCTATTTTCCTCATTTTTATTTTGTTCAATATTCAGAGGTTCCTCTGTTCTTTCAGCACTTTGGCTTTCTTCACTCATATTTTCTGATTCCATGAGATTATTAGATGTTTTTTTTTCAGTTATCCATGATTCAACTATATCCACTAACTCTATCTCCTCTTTATTTCTTCAATGTCCCTCAAGGCATGGTGTTATGGTAAAACTCACTTTCCTCTGCTTCTTTTCTCTTTTTTTCCATCTTGGTTTTGTTAGTCTTCTTGTTTTTCCTCTTCCCCTTTTTTTCCTATTTCAGTGATACAATGCTTCTCTATTCTCTTGTATTTTCTGGATGGTTTCTGGTGTCAGTTGGAGTTCTTTTTTCCATTATTTCCCTTGTTTGCTCGTTTATGCTTTTTAGATATTCGTTTGTTGGGAGTGTGGCTTTCTTTTTCTTTTTCCTTCTTCGTTTAGCTCTTTGTTATAGTTTAGGATTGCCTATTTTTGACTAATCATTTTTTTCCTGTCTATCTGATTAAATTTATGTTTGAATCTATATTCATATAATCATGAATACTAATTACTTTCTCTTCAACTATATATTTCCAGAATTTCGTTTTTTCTTTCTTTTCTGTGATATGTTCTCCCATATAGCAGCACTCCATTAGATATTTATTTCCATTTTTGATCAGATGAGTTAATATGATTTTCTGTCGCGTTTATTAGTCTTATGTACCCTTCCACTTCTCCCTCAACTTTTCTGTTATAGCAGTTTTAACATTTCTTATATTGGTGGTTATACTTAAGAACCTCGAATCTGGTATCTTTTCCAGTTTTTCTCTGCCTATGACACTTCTTTGTCTCAGAGACGTAGTTCTTGCTCTTTTACTTATGTCATTTTTGGAAAAAGTACTATATCTGCTGAATGTTACGCACCAATAAATTTCTACTTTCTCTTCCACTGAATATTTTAATTTTACAGAGCTCCCTACGGTTATAGTTATAAGGTACATGTTTTTTCTATCTATTTTTTTCATGAAGAGTTGAAAAGTGCCTGTAGCTCTTCTGGCAACTCCTCTAGTGGAAGTTGGTTTTGGTTCTTAGTGACCTTTAAGCCTGTTCGGGTTTCTTTTGTTCTCGAGAGATAAATTGCTTTGCTCATCAGAGCTCCATTGCATTCTCACCTCTCTCTCTCTCTCTCTCTCTCTCTCTCTCTCTCTCTCTCTCTCTCTCTCTCTCTCTCTCTCTCTCTCTCTCTCTCTCTCTCTCTCTCTCTCTCTCTCTCTCTCTCTCTCTCTCTCTCTCTCTCTCTCTCTCTCTCCCTCTCTCTCTCAATGAGGATGGGCGCCACCAGGGCTTTAGACTAATTTCTAGCAAAGAATTTTTATCTTTGCTCTTTTCATGGATATATCCAGTTTTGTTGTTTCTTTGTTCACTCACTACCTGTGGAGCCGAATCGCCTTCCCCTCCTCCAATTATGGTGGCAGAAAAGTCACTCCATCGCACAAATACTGTGGAGAATCCCCTTACCAGAAACTCCGGCGGTATATATATATATATATATATATTATATATATATATATATATATATATATATTAGTATATATATATATATATATATATATATATATATATATATATATATATATATATATATATATATATATATATATATATAGGGGTGGACGAGATACTTTAAAAGTAGCGGCCATAGCGATAATAATAATTAAAGAAAAAGTACAGCCGCTGACGATTGCGATACATATTTCGATACTTCTTTACAAATAATGGTTAACGGAAATAGATTTATATAACACAATGTAGTCATGAGAAAGCCCTTTAAAAGACTTAGTGATAGACCCTGTGTTCTTTTGTTGATGGCATCTTCTGAGGTACGGGAGAGTACCTTCCCCCCACCCACCCACCCTTTACCCGCTGTTTGTTGCCTTGTGGTTTCTATATGTGTATCAAAGTAAACTTTCAAGATGGTTTTAGAGGTTGTCACTCTATTTACTATTGCAGGAGATTGACTTCCATTAGGACGAACATTGTATGCACTAATAAAATAATATACTTCCTTCTTTAATTCTTTTTCCTTCAAATATATATATATATATATATATAGGATTATATATATATTGAAAAAGAAATATATATATATATATATATATATATATATATATATATATATATATATATATATATATATATATATATACATATATATATTATATATATAAATATATAATAATATATATATATATATATATATATATATATATATATATATATATATATATATATATATATATATATATATATATATATATATATATATATATATATATATATATAAAGGTGGGCATTAACGCGTTAAAGCGTTAATCCGTTAATTAACTCGTTAATTTTTCGTTAACTTTTAACGCTTTCGTTAATTTCGAAAAGAAGTAACGGACTATTAACGAGTTACATTTGTGAATTAACGTTAACGAGTTAAAATTTTCTCCTACATCCGTTAACCGTTACCTTAATTTACGAGTTTATAAAATATTTTCTTATCAGATTTTAAATTGTATTAGATTCGATTTCGATAACAAACTTTTTTTTTCCAAAATTTCCTAAACGCTCCTCTCAATGGCTCAAAATGTGTTTATTCTTACACGGTTATTATCCCGTTTAGAAATGTTTGACGTTTTTCTTTTGCTGTATTCTCATTTCTTATTGGTTCGCTGAAGAAAAAAGAGATAGTGACTGTTGCCCGTTCAATGAGTCATTAACTTCTTTCGTTAGTTACTTGAACTTGCTTCTTTTGTGACTAGTGAAAAATATAAGAACTAGGCCTCATAAGCGTTGTAATTTATAA
>JABUQX010141240.1:15000-30106 GCA_015478945.1 Trachelipus rathkii
TTGTTGTTGTTGTTGTTGTCGTTGTTGTCGTTGTTGATGTTAAATATATCAAACGTTCAAGTTAAATGAAAATATACAACACTTTTTCAAACATATCTCTAAAATATTAATGTTAATTTTACATTAACATTGTAATATTGAAAACTAAACAAAAATATATCTCATCCTAGCCTAACTGACATACAGCATTCATTAACAAGGTAACTAAAATTAGAAGTTTCAACTTACCAGCAGAAGTCAGCATAGCAATCTCAATCTTTACTATACACAACCTCACAAAATATTATTATTATTATTATTATTATTATTATTATTATTATTATTATTATTATTATTATTATTATTATTATTATTATTATTATTATTATTATTATTATTATTATTATTATTATTATTATTATTATTATTATTATTATTCCACATAGATCTCACAACACCAATAACGCGTGCGATCACTTTGCCTCCAGGTCCACAACTAGAACTTTGGTAGGTAAATTGCTCTCTACCAGGCACCTAAACATTACGTAATCTTGTTACGCTCAAGGGATAGCCAATCAGAGAACTGCATTTGCTATGCCATCACGGGCAGCCAATGAAATTCGAGGAATGACTCATTAATCTTAATATCTTTTGACACATGAGAAGGGGTAAATGAGATTTATTACTTTGTTCCCAATATCTTTTGACACATGAGAAGGGTAAATAGATTTATTACTTTGTTCCCAATATCTTTTGACACATGAGAAGGGTAACGAGATTTATTACTTTGTTCCCAATATCTTTTGACACATGAGAAGGGTAAATAGATTTATTACTTTGTTCCCATTTTGTCCTTACTTAACATATGTTTTTATCTTAAACAGTATTATTATTATTATTATTATTATTATTATTATTATTATTATTATTATTATTATTATTATTAATAATATTATTATTATTATTATTATTATTATTATTATTATTATTATTATTATTATTATTATTATTATTATTATTATTATTATTATTATTATTATTATTATTATTATTATTATTATTATTATTATTTTTATTATTAATATTATTATTATTATATTAACTATATATGTATATGAACATAACAAATCAAACCATACACACACACACACACACACACACACACACACACACACACACACACACACACACACACACACACACACACAATAATTATAGACACTTTACTTAATACATTAGCCTGGCAATCATCGTACTAACTTACTGATCACATGACTGTTATTTCTATGATGTCAAGCAGATGTGTTACATTTTCTAAACGTCGTTGTAAGACATTTACATTTTTCACATGTTAAATATAAACATTTCAATTTGTTATGTATTTTCTTTTACGTTTCTATTATTCTTTACATTTATATTTTGTTAAAAGTTAGTTATTTATTTATTTATTTTAGTTTTATTTATTTTTATTTTTATTTATTTAAAATAATCTATATATTTTTTTAAAAACTTTTATTTATTTTTGTTTATTCTGTTTAAAACATTTTGTTTTAACTAAAATTTATTTCATTTTATGTTTATAACTTAAAAAAATTTGCATTTTACATACCCTAAATCAGTAAATCAGTAAATCAGTAAATCAAACTGCCTTCCAGCCACCTTCCTACCATTCCATGATCTATTGATCTATTGATCTATTGATCTATTGATCTATTGATCTATTGATCTATTGATCTATTGATTCAAGTCATATTTTGTATAACATAACACAAAACTTTTATTTATTTTTGTTTTGTTTCTTTAAACATTTTTGTTTTAACTAAAATTTATTTCATTTTATGTTTATAACTTAAAAAAAAATTGCATTTTACATACCTAAAGCAGTTAAAGCAGTAAATCAGGTAAAATCAAATTGCCTTCCAGCCACCTCTACCCTCCATGATCTATTGATCAAGTCATTGTATTGATCTATTGATCTATTGATCTATTGATCTATTGATCTATTGATTCAAGTCATATTTTGTATAACATAACACAAAAACTTTTATTTATTTTTGTATTGTTTCTTTAAACATTTTTGTTTTAACTAAAATTTATTTCATTTTATGTTTATAACTTAAAAAAATTGCATTTTTACATACCTTAAAGCAGTAAATCAGTAAATCAAACCACCCACCCACCCTTCCACCCCATCAAGTATATATATATATATATATATATATATATATATATATATATATATATATATATATATATATATATATATATATATATATATATATATATATATATATATATATATATATATATATTATTATTACATATTATTATTATTATTATTATTATATATATATATATATATATATATAAGAACATAACAAACCTAACATATCTTACACACGAATAATCCTGTAATATTAATAAAGTTCCTTACTTAACTACAGTAAGTAGCTAAAATCGATGCAATACTTATCCTATTCACACTTTTTCAAGCATATATCTAAAATATTAATGTCAATTTTACATTAGAAATGTAATATTTACGAGAACTAAACAAAAATTTATCTCAACCTAGCCTAACTGTCATAGAGCATTCATTAACAAAGTAACTAACATTAGAAGTTTCAACTTACCAGGAGATGTTAACGTAGCAATCTCAATCTTTACTATACATAACCGACCAAAATATTATTATTATTATTATTATTATTAAATATTATTATTAATATTATTATTATTATTATTATTATTATTATTATTATTATTATTATTATTATTATTATTATTATTATTATTATTATTATTATTATTATTATTATTATTATTATTATTATTATTATTATTATTATTATTATTATTATTATTATTCAACATAGATCTCACAACACCAATAACGCGTGCGACCACTTCTCCTGCAGGCTCACAACTAAAACATAGGTCGGTAAAATGCTCTCTTCAGAGGGTGGATACAAAGAACGTGAGAAAACAAGCCATTCAAAGGCGTGGGAAAAAGATAATTAGCTTTGGAGGGGAATAAACAAAGAACGGGTATCAATTACATGAACATCTGTTGCTTTGTTCTGACAATGGTATGAATTCGGTTACAACATCTGTTACATGAAGGGTAAAATTATGATGCGTATAAAACATGTATGCAAACATCATCATCATCATCATCAATAATACACACACATTATTATTATTGTTAGATTTATATATAACTGTTATTTATTCTAGTATAATCCCTTGTAGATGTATATATTTATTATTGTTTATATATATATATATATATAGTTATATATATATATATATATATATATATATATATATATATATATTATTATTATATATATATATATAAGAGTTATATATATATATATATATATATATATATATATATATATATATATATATATATTATATTATATATATATATATATATATATATATATATATATATATATATATATATATATATATTATACATAAAGGTCATATATTCACGCATATATATTCTGCTATACGCATCGCAATTTTTACCCTTCATGTAACAGATGTTGTAACCGAATTCATACCATTGTCAGAACAAAGCAACAGATGTTCATGTAATTGATACCCGTTCTTTGTTTATTCCCCTCCAAAGCTAATTATCTTTTTCCCACGCCTTTGAATGGCTTGTTTTCTCACGTTCTTTGTATCCACCCTCTGAAGAGAGCATTTTACCGACCTATGTTTTAGTTGTGAGCCTGCAGGAGAAGTGGTCGCACGCGTTATTGGTGTTGTGAGATCTATGTTGAATAATAGTAATAATAATAATCATAATAATAATAATAATAATAATAATAATAATAATAATAATAATAATAATAATAATAATAATAATAATAATAATAATAATAATAATAATAATAATAATAATAATAATAATAATAGTAATAATAATAATAATAATAATAATAATAATAATAATAATAATAATAATAATAATAATAATAATAATAATAATAATAATAATAATAATAATAATAATAATAATAATATTAATAATAATAATAATAATAATAATAATAATAATAATAATATTTTGGTCGGTTATGTATAGTAAAGATTGAGATTGCTACGTTAACATCTCCTGGTAAGTTGAAACTTCTAATGTTAGTTACTTTGTTAATGAATGCTCTATGACAGTTAGGCTAGGTTGAGATAAATTTTTGTTTAGTTCTCGTAAATATTACATTTCTAATGTAAAATTGACATTAATATTTTAGATATATGCTTGAAAAAGTGTGAATAGGATAAGTATTGCATCGATTTTAGCTACTTACTGTAGTTAAGTAAGGAACTTTATTAATATTACAGGATTATTCGTGTGTAAGATATGTTAGGTTTGTTATGTTCTTATATATATATATATATATATATATATATATATATATATATAGTGTGGGGGGGGTGGGGGGGTTGTATATATATATATATATATATATATATATATATATATATATATATATATATATATATATATATATATATATATATATATATATATATATATATATATATATATATATATATACTGATGGAGGTGGAAGGTGGGTGGGTGGTTTGATTAACTGATTTACTGATTTACTGCTTTAAGGTATGTAAAAATGCAATTTTTTTAAGTTATAAACATAAAATGAAATAAATTTTAGTTAAAACAAAAATGTTTAAAGAAACAAAACAAAAATAAATAAAAGTTTTTGTGTTATGTTATACAAAATATGACTTGAATCAATAGATCAATAGATCAATAGATCATGGAAGGGTAGGAAGGTGGCTGGAAGGCAGTTTGATTTACTGATTTACTGCTTTACTGATTTAAGGTATGTAAAATGCAAATTTTTTTAAGTTATAAACATAAAATGAAATAAATTTTAGTTAAAACAAAATGTTTAAAGAAAACAAAACAAAAATAAATAAAAGTTTTTGTGTTATGTTATACAAAATATGACTTGAATCAATAGATCAATAGATCAATAGATCAATAGATCAATAGATCAATAGATCATGGAATGGTAGGAAGGTGGCTGGAAGGCAGTTTGATTTACTGATTTACTGCTTTACTGATTTAAGGTATGTAAAATGCAATTTTTTTAAGTTATAAACATAAAATGAAATAAATTTTAGTTAAAACAAAATGTTTTAAACAGAATAAACAAAAATAAATAAAAGTTTTTAAAAAATATATAGATTATTTTAAATAAATAAAAATAAAAATAAATAAAACTAAAATAAATAAATAAATAACTAACTTTTAACAAAATATAAATGTAAAGAATAATAGAAACGTAAAAGAAAATACATAACAAATTGAAATGTTTATATTTAACATGTGAAAAATGTAAATGTCTTACAACGACGTTTAGAAAATGTAACACATCTGCTTGACATCATAGAAATAGCAGTCATGTGATCAGTAAGTTAGTACGATGATTGCCAGGCTAATGTATTAAGTAAAGTGTCTATAATTATTGTGTGTGTGTGTGTGTGTGTGTGTGTGTGTGTGTGTGTGTTATGTTCATATACATATATAGTTTATATAATAATAATAATATTAATAATAATAATAATAATAATAATAATAATAATAATAATAATAATAATAATAATAATAATAATAATAATAATAATAATAATAATAATAATAATAATAATAATAATGATAATAATAATAATAATAATAATAATAATAATAATAATTAATAATAATAATAATATAATAATAATAATAATAATAATAATAATAATAATAATAATAATAATAATAATAATAATAATAATAAAATAATAATAATAATAATAATAATAATAATAATAAAACTACTGTTTAAGATAAAAACATATGTTAAGTAAGGACAAAATGGGAACAAAGTAATAAATCTATTTACCCTTCTCATGTGTCAAAAGATATTGGGAACAAAGTAATAAATCTCGTTACCCTTCTCATGTGTCAAAAGATATTGGGAACAAAGTAATAAATCTATTTACCCTTCTCATGTGTCAAAAGATATTGGGAACAAAGTAATAAATCTATTTACCCTTCTCATGTGTCAAAAGATATTAAGATTAATGAGTCATTCCTCGAATTTCATTGGCTGCCCGTGATGGCATAGCAAATACAGTTCTCTGATTGGTTACCCTTGAGCGTAACAAGATTACGTAATGTTTAGGGCTAGAGAGCAATTTACCAACCAATGTTCTAGTTGTGGACCTGCAGGCAAAGTGATCGCACGCGTTATTGGTGTTGTGAGATCTATGTGGAATAATAATAATAATAATAATAATAATAATAATAATAATAATAATAATAATAATAATAATAATAATAATAATAATAATAATAATAATAATAATAATAATAATAATAATAATAATAATAATAATAATAATAATAATAATATTTTGTGAGGTTGTGTATAGTAAAGATTGAGATTGCTATGTTGACTTCTGCTGGTAAGTTGAAACTTCTAATTTTAGTTACCTTGTTAATGAATGCTGTATGTCAGTTAGGCTAGGATGAGATATATTTTTGTTTAGTTTTCGATATTACAATGTTAATGTAAAATTAACATTAATATTTTTGAGATATGTTTGAAAAAGTGTTGTATATTTTCATTTAACTTGAACGTTTGATATATTTAACATCAACAACGACAACAACGACAACAACAACAACAACAACAACAACAACAACAACAACAACAACAACAACAACAACAACAACAACAACAACAACAACAACAACAACAAATGTAACAAATGCAACATTTCAACAACAACAACAACAACATCAACAACTGCAACAAATGCAACAACAAACGCGACATTTCAACAACAACAACTACAGCAAAGAATTTTATTTTATGTTATACAAAATATGACATGAATCAATAGATCAATAGATCAATAGATCAATAGATCAATAGATCATGGATGGGTGGGTGGTTTGATTAACTGATTTACTGCTTTACTGTTTTAGGGTATGTAAAAATGCAAATTTTTTAAGTTATAAACATAAAAAGAATAAATTTTTAGTAAAAACAAAATGTTTAAAGAAAACAAAACAAAATAAATAAAAGTTTTTGTGTTATGTTATACAAAATATGACTTGATCAATAGATCAATAGATCAATAGATCATGGAAGGATAGGAGGGCTGTTTGATTAACTGATTTACTGATTTACTGCTTTACTGATTTACTGATTTACTGATTTACTGATTTACTGCTTTACTGCTTTACTGATTTACTGATTTACTGCTTTAGGGTATGTAAAAATGCAAAAAAAATTAAGTTATAAACATAAAAAGAATAAATTTTTAGTTAAAACAAAATGTTTAAAGAAAACAAAACAAAAATAAACAAAAGTTTTTGTGTTATGTTATACAAAATATGACTTGAATCAATAGATCAATAGATCAATAGATCATGGAAAGGTAGGAGTGTGGCTGGATGGTAGTTTGATTAACTGATTTACTGATTTACTGCTTTAGAGTATGCAAAACATAACAATTTTAATAAAAAATATGACTTGAATCAATAGATCAATAGATCATGGAAAGGTAGGAGTGTGGCTGGATGGTAGTTTGATTAACTGATTTACTGATTTACTGCTTTAGAGTATGCAAAACATAACAATTTTAATAAAAATATGACTTGAATCAATAGATCAATAGATCAATAGATCAATAGATCAATAGATCATGGAAGGGCAGGAGGGCAGTTTGATTAACTGATTTACTGATTTACTGCTTTAGAGTATGCAAAACATAACAATTTTAATAAAAAATATGACTTGAATCAATAGATCAATAGATCAATAGATCATGGAAGGGCAGGAGGGCAGTTTGATTAACTGATTTACTGATTTACTGCTTTAAGGTATGTAAAAATGCAAATTTTTTACGTTATAAACATGAAAAGCATAAAATTTTAAAAAAGAAAAAGAAATAAAATTTAAAAAGTAATTAAAAATTTAAATTGAAAGCAAAAATTAAAAACATAAAGAATAAATGTAAAATGAAACTTATAAAATAAAAATAGCAAACAATATATTTTAGTTGACGTTTATAAAAAGAAAACGAGATTTTGAAAATAGAAATGTCAATCTGAGACTAAACGAATGTTTACTAACTCAGCACCGCACCGGCTCCAGCACCGGCTTTAGCACCGGTGCCTGTACCAACTCTGTCTTCCTCCTTCCTCCATCTTCTCTTATGCACTCCGTGCATTTAAACTTCTTTTATTTCAGTTGGGGACCCTCCTCCGGAGGGTTCCAAACACCATTCTTCCTCCTTTCTCGTTCCTCCTTCTTCCTCCTTCCTCATTCGTCCATTCTTCCTTCTTCCTCCTTCCTCCTTCTTCCTCCTTCCTCATTCCTTCCTCATTCCTTCCTCATTCCTCCTTCTTCTCTTATGCACTCCGTGCATTTCTACTTCTTCTATACATTATGCAAATTTCATCCTTCTAAGAAAATTTCCTATCTGGAAGGAACCAGCACCCCTTCTCCGAAGGGGTGCACTCGTCCGGAACCTCGATTCCAGGCAGACGGAGTCTGCGGCGGCACAGCCAGGCAACCGGAAATAGAGATACCTTCACGCAAACTATTTATTATTTATTTATTTATTATTATAAATATATATTTTTTTTTATTAAAGTTTTTATTTTTTATTTTTTTTTCCAGTTTCCAGTTTCCAGGAAGTCACTTTCCAGTTTCCAGGTTCCTGGAATCCTTCCAGGATTCCAGTCCCCTTCAATTACCCTGTAACTACTATATATATATATATGCATGCTGTAATTATGCTATATATATATATATATATTATATATGTTATTATTGTTATTATTGTTAAATATATATTATTATTATTATTATATTTATGTTAGAGTTATATATGTATATGGTTTTGTTATAAATATATATATTATATATATATATATTATATATATATATATATATATATATATATATATATATATATTATTATTATATATATATTCATATATATATATATATTATTTATATTATTATATACATATATATATATATATACATATAAATATATATAGAAGATAGTTATATATATATATATATATATTATATATTATTATTATATATATATATATATATATATATATTATTAGTTATTATTATTATTATTATTATATTATATTATTATTATTATTATATATTATATATATATATATATATATATATTTTTATTTAAATATATATATATTATATTATAGATAGATAGTTGTTCAGCATTTTTATTTAATTTTCGTAAAGATTTGGACGTGATATTTTATTATATATTATATTATTATTATTATATATACATATAGTTATTATTACACATATGCAGAGCTGTAGAATCTTTTATAACGGAATGGAATATATATATATTATTATTTACAAGTTTCTCTGTGAAATTATTATTATTATTATTATTATTCTTTTTTTTCTAAATACATATTATATATATATATATTATTAAATATATATATATATATATTATTATATTGTATTATTATTATTATTATTATAAATATATTTGAGAGGAAGAATATATATATATATATATATATATAGTAGTAGGGAGATATATATATTATATATATATATATATATATATATATATATATATATATATATATATATATATATATATATATATATATATATATATATATATATAGATAGTTTATATATATATATATATATATATATATATATATATATATATATATATATATATATATATATATATATATATATATATATATATATATATATATTCAAGGAGGGGGTGTTGAACGTCTCAAATATTCATCTAACGCAAATTACGCAGATGAGCACAGACGCAGGCTTTAAAGTGAGGGAGATTAAATTGAGTAGGAAACACAGAAGATGGAAGAGAATTCCACAGAACAGAGGTGGCAGGAAAGAAGGAAGCACCGCAGCGAACAAGTCTGGAGTTACTAATATCAACACAAAACTCATGTGCCGACACAGCACCCCTTGTGCTTCGTGGGCGTCGTAAAGGTGGTGGTACGCGAGTGGAAAGTTCCCTCGAGCACTTGCCGCTATGGTACCTATAGAAAAGAGATAAAGCACCAACATCGCGCCGCAAAGATAGAGGGTCAAGTGAACTAGAAAGTACAGGGCAGTTTATAAGCCTTTTGGCCTTTGACTCGACCCTATCCAAAAGCCGGGTGAAACCAGAGGAGAAAAAAAGTCTCGCAGTCTAAACAGAACTCCCAGTTTCTTTGAGGCCGCCCTAGCAACCGTTGTGATGTGAGGTTTCCAAGACATTTTTTTGTTTATGTTAAGGCCAAGAATGTTTATATTGTCAACAGGAGAGACGAGAGAACCGTCGAAAGAGATAGGAAAGTTAGAAGGTGTCTTAGAGAGGGAGATTTGTAGAAGTTGGGTTTTTAAAGAATTAAATTTCACAAAGTTGAGACGACCCCACCCGGAAATTCTGTCCAGATCAGCGAGAATAGAATCGGAAAGGTTAAGACGAGAGGCAATTCTAGAAGTAAAAGAGGGAGCAGAATTGAAATTAGTTGAAGAATGAAGGGTCGAGTCATCGGCATATGAGTGGATAGAGTTAGATGTGCAGGTGAGAAGATCATTAATGAAAAGCAGGAATAAAGTAGGAGACAAGACAGAACCCTGAGGAACACCACTATTGACAGAAAAGAAGAAGAAGTCGCCCCATCAACAACAGCCGATATTGAGCGATATGAAAGAAAACTAGACATAAGTAAGCAAAGAGAAGGAGGAAACCCAAAGGAGGGGAGCTTAGAGAGCAGTGACGCATGCCATACCCGGTCAAATGCTTTGGATATGTCAAGTGCCACCACGCAAGTCTCCCTGTAGTTCCTAAGGGCGGAAAACCATAAATCTGTTAAATAGGAAAGTATATCGCCAGTAGACCTCGAGCGCCGAAAGCCGTACTGGCGATCGGAAAGAGTAATGAGATTCCAGATGGTCTAAGAAGTGAGAGTTGAGAAGGGTTTCAAAGATCTTAGATAGAATACAAGTGAGAGCTATAGGGCGATAGTTAGAAGGATCAGAGCGGCTTCCCTTTTTCGGAATAGGTTGGATATATGCGCGCTTCCAACACTGAGGGAAAGTGCTAGTATTGAGGCATAGAGAATATAGTTGAACGAGGGGCGGGGTCAGCACGGAAGCACACTCCCTCAAAACTAGGGGAGGAATGCCATCCGGCCACCTGCCTTCCTTACGTTCATAGATTTCAGAAGCCCATGCACCCGATCAAATGTAATCACAGGCAAAGGCATGGGACACCTGAGAGGAGAAGGAGGAGGAAGAGGAATGCCAGAATCGTCCAGGGTTGAGTTAGAGGAAAATAGGAGGTCGAAGAGATTGGCCTTTTCAGTTGGAGTATTAGCAACAGAACCATCAGAGTGAATAAGAGGAGGAAATACAGATTTACAGAAGTTCTTAGAGATGTTTTTGGCAAGAGGCCAGAAAGATTTGTCAGTAGGAGAACCAAGGAGGTCAGCGCACTTTCGTTTGATGAAAGCCCGCTTTGCTCGTCGAAGAGTATCCCTGCAACGATTTCTAGCTGAATGAAAATTAGCGAGAGTGATAGGAGAACGAGAATTTTTCCACTGTCTCTAGCCTGAATGGCCAGAGAACAAGCACGATCGAACCATGGATTATGAGGAGAGAAAGATTTAGTCGAAGAAGGAATGAACCTGTTCATCCCATCAACGATTACAGCTCCCACTTTATCGGCAGAAGCCGAAGCGTCTTCAGAGTCAAAGCAGTCACTCCAATAGTTAGCGTAGAAGCGACGCAAAGCCCCCCAGTCAGCCTGATTAAAGTGCCAGAAAAACACATAGGGCTGGATGGAGCTGTTGGAGAGAAAGTATTAAAGATATAAGGTTGTGGTCAGATTATATATATATATATATATATATATATATATATAGTCATATACTATTATTGCTGCTGGTTATTGTTGGTGCTATTACTATATATATTATTGGTTATTATTATATATATATATATATATACATATATTTTTTTCAATTTATATATATATATATGATATTATTTATATATATATATAAATATATATATATATATATATATATATATATATATATATATATATATATATATATATATATATATATATATATATATATATATATATATATATATATATATATATATATATATATATATATATATATATATAGTATATATATATATATATATATATATATATATATATATATAT
The DNA here is from genome assembly GCA_015478945.1 of Trachelipus rathkii. Taxonomy (NCBI): domain Eukaryota; kingdom Metazoa; phylum Arthropoda; class Malacostraca; order Isopoda; family Trachelipodidae; genus Trachelipus; species Trachelipus rathkii. The sequence goes on from JABUQX010141240.1 coordinate 27,301, forward strand.
ATATATATATATATATATATATATATATATATATATATATATATATATATATATATATATATAGGAAGGACTTGTGTGATGTAGGGGTCTTCTGAAGTCTATTATATAATTAAATCATGAGTTTAAAAGTTTTGTAGTTCACAACTACGTTAGCAACGATAGGCCACTGCAATTATCTCTTTAGTAAAATGAAACACTAGGTTTCACACTTATCTTTTTATGAAATAGGACACAAAGTCCTGAGGTACTTATCTCTTTAGTAAGGGCAAACAAAGTTTGCAATACATTATCTCTTTAAAAATGGAAACAAAAGTTTCCTATCAATTATCTTTTTAAATAAAGTAACTCAAGGTTACTTTGGGATTTAAAATAAATCCAAAAATAGAAGACGATTTATTCAATGAAAGTAAAGTAAAGTTGTAACAAAGTCCCTTCTGTTGAGATACTCTTTCTTCGTAGGCGCATTTTGTAATTTGATGTTTGAGGAGCTCAGAGAGAGTATCTTCAAGTGAGTCTTCTATTTCTGCTTAGTATTTCCTGATTGAGTATCTCAACGAAACGTGGCTTTATATACAATATTTGTTGCACTTATGCAAAAATTTTATTTTCACAACTAATGAAATATTTGAAATATAAAAACAGATTTCTAAAATTTTTATGAATAGTTAGAATGATATGATACCATTGATAAATATATAAAATATATATATATATATATATATATATATATATATATATATATATATATATATATATATATATATATATATATATATATATATATATATATATATATATATATAGAAATATGTAAGAATAAAAATTATATATGTGAGAGAGAGAGAGAGAGAGAGAGAGAGAGAGAGAGAGTATAGAGAGAGAGAGAGAGAGGAGAGAGAGAGAGACAGACAGACAGAGACAGCATGTGACTATTCTCACCCTATGCCCATTTGACGAGCCCCAATGTATCATTTTCTTTTCTTAATTCCACAACTGAGTCAATTGATTCCGTCGTCATTTTCTGCTCATGTGGCGAAGAGTCATCTCTGGCCTCAACCCGTTAATGATATATATATTATTATATATATATTATAGATTATATATATATATATATATATATATATATATATTTTTATATATATATATATATATTATATATATATATATATATATATATATATATATATATATATATATGCATATATATATATATATATATATATATATATATATATATATATTTTTTTCATATATATATATATATATATATATATATATATATATATATATATATATATATATATATATATATATATATATATATATATATATATATATATATATATATTATTTATTGCTATATATATATATATATATATATATATATATATATATATATATATATATATAAAGGTGGGCATTAACGCGTTAAAGCGTTAATCCGTTAATTAACTCGTTAATTTTTCGTTAACTTTTAACGCTTTCGTTAATTTCGAAAAGAAGTAACGGACTATTAACGAGTTAAAATTTTTCCCTACATCCGTTAATCGTTACTTTAATTTACGAGTTTATAAAATATTTTCTTATCAGATTTTAAATTGTATTAGATTCGATTTTGATAAACTTTATTTTCCAAAATTTCCTAAACGCTCCTCTCAATGGCTCAAAATGTGTTTATTCTTACACGGTTATTATCCTTATGCTGTATTCTCATTTCTTATTGGTTCGCTGAAGAAAAAAGAGATAGTGACTGTTGCCCGTTCAATGAGTCATTAACTTCTTTCGTTAGTTACTTGAACTTGCTTCTTTTGCGACTAGTGAAAAATATAAGAACTAGGCCTCATAAGCGTTGTAACATAAAAAATATACATATTTGTATTAAAGCCGTTTTCGTTTTGGCATTTTGTCTTACGCTCGATAAGATAAAATCTTACGCATTTTAAGAACGGTTTCGTGCCAAATCGACCGCGAATGAATTCTTATTCTTATAAACTTGTTTACAAACATTACAAAAATCATAATTATAGATTTGACTTCATGATTTGGAGGTTATTATTATGTAAAAGAAGAATAATGAATGATAGTTTCAAATATTTAGATTTTGAGTAATAAAAAAAAAGGAGGAGAGATTATTGCCCTTTCTTCCTTACTCCTAAGGTAAATTTTTCAAGGTTTGTAATATATATATATATATATATATATATATATATATATATATAGATATATATATATATATATATATATATATATTATATATATATATATATATATATATATATATGGACAAAGTTACTTAACGCCCACACGGAACGGGAGGTCGGATCAAAAAAAAATTTTCACAGGTAGCATCTATGATACATAAATAGATACCGAAAGGAAATGATTTTTTTTTTACCTGTTCTAGGGTAGTCACTGTTCGCTGGTTAGGTCAGGTCAGGTTGTCAGTAAAAAAATTTCATTTCGCCTCAAAAGCTATATCATGAGCTACCTGAAATTTTTCGATCCGACCTTCCTACCCGTGCTGGCACTTTACATTATATATATATGGTATATATATATATTATATATATAGTATATATATATATATATATATATATATATATATATATATATATATATATATATATATATATATATATATAATATATATATATATATATAGTATTTGTTAAATAAAAAAACAATCAAAAGTACCACGTAAACACTTTTTCATCAAAATTGGCTGAAGGGCGTAATGAAAAACGCGAAAGGTTTCACGATAAAACGAAACAAGAACACCTGTACCTTGACTGAACGAAGCACAATG
>JABUQX010141241.1:0-2500 GCA_015478945.1 Trachelipus rathkii
ATATATATATATATATATATATATATATATATATATATATATATACCTTATATATATATATATATATATATATATATATATATATATATATATATAGCCAATTTCTGAAACACCCTCATGAGCCTCATCACGCATTGTTTTTAAACCCAGACCATAGAATGTTGCAAGCCGATATAACGTAAAAAGAAAGAGACACATATGTATTTATAAAAATATTATGACCCTTTAGAGTTTGAAATTATGCAGTTCAAATTACATTGCTAGAGAGAGAGAGAGAGAGAGAGAGAGAGAGAGAGAGAGAGAGAGAGAGAGAGAGAGAGAGAGAGAGAGAGAGAGAGAGAGAGAGAGAGAGAGAGAGAGAGAGAGAGAGAGAGAGAGAGAGCCAATTGCTAGATTGCCACATCTTTTTTTTCTGTTGTTTAATTAAACGATACTCGAATTTCTCGAAACAAGATACCGCATAAGGTAATCCATATACATTAAGACCATACGTGATTAGCAGACTTTTAATCTAAAGTAACTCAACTATACATGCGTTAAACTTAACACCATGAGCTGATTTACATGCTCGCGCATGTGTATATACATGGTTTTGTATTTAAATATCATTAATTATAGTTTTAAATATTATCTTCCCAGCTGCTATCAATTAATTGACTGTTATATAACACCAAGGGTTCAGTAACTATATAAAGCCGTTTTCGTTTTTGCATTTGTGCTAACGCTGGATAAGAAATGCTAATCCAGTTTTAGCACGAATTTCGGGCATAATCGACCGATTGTTTACAAAAAATTTGATCAGCTGTTCTAATGGAGCATGGTTTTGGAATAAACAAAAATAAAAAAAAAAAAAAAAAAAAAATGAAATTTTTTTTTTACAAATAATTGATCAACTATTGTGATGGAGTTTATCGATTTGGAAGAAATTAGATTTAAAGCTAATTTCATGAATGAAACATTGATCAAATCAACGAACTACTACGCCGCAATCTTATTTGTTTACATTTTTTCGTTAGCTTGCTAAAATTCGGTAAGCACGGGAAATAGCAACCTAACATAATTTAGGAAATTACTTACGTTTCGTTAGCATTTTACTAAATTTGTGCTAAAATTGACATAAACGAACGACTTTTTAGCATTTTCCTAAATTTCGTTAGCAAAAGTGCAAAATCGAAAACGCCTTAAATATACAACTCTAAGATCAAGTAGTAACCTAATTATCTATCTATCTTTATATATATATATATATATATATATATATATATATATATATATATATATATATATATATATATATATATATATATATATATATAACTGTAATATATAATAACAGCAATAATATATATCAACAACTGCTGTAATAATATGCATAAAATGTAATAGCCCTTAAAAGCCAATCAAGAATATAGCCAGCAATGGCCTTAATAACCATTAGCCAATAATAATATATATAATAATAATATAATAATAATAATAACCTTATATATATATATATAATATATATATATATATATATATATATATATATATGTGTGTGTGTGTGTGTGCATGTCTGCAACAACACCTCCAAATATTTCTCTTTTCTCACATACTATATAGCATTTACACACTATGATAAAGGAGGGCGTGGTTTGTTGGAAAAAATATATGACCCAAGTCACTGTAGGAAAATTGGACCCAAGTATAGTGCATTATTTTTGTCTACGATAGTACATTTGCATTTTTTTTAATTTATAACTTTTTTTATACAACAGCTAACTTAGTTTTCTATATATACTCCCACTAAAATTTTCACGTTGATTCGCAAAATGTTAGTTATTTTTAAATATCTGCTGTAGTATTATTGTAAATAAACGCATGTCCTAGTGTAAAGACCGCATATATATATATATATATATATATATATATATATATATATATATATATATTATATATAACTATATATATATATATATATATATATATATATATATATATATATATATATATATATATAACTAAACTCACATAAAGATATATATTATATATATATACATACATGCATACAATAGCCTTAATATATAGGCATATATAATATATAATATATATATAATAATTTATGTATATATTTATAGTGATGTATAATAATATATATATAATAATAATATAATATATATATATATGATATCATATACTCAGGCCAATAATATATATATATATCTATGCCGGTCATATGCTCAACAACTGCTGTATAATAATCTATGCCGATAACAACAACCAGCCAATAGCAACTGTAACTATACTTCTAACATATATATGCATACATATAACAATATATACTTTTTTAATATACTCATATATATATATACTCATAAAAATAATATGCTAATATGTATGTAATATATACTATATATAATAATATATATATATGCCGATTATATATATGCCGATATATGCATATATATATAATAATATATATATATATATAACATATATATATATATTAAAAGCAATAACA
>JABUQX010141241.1:7500-25000 GCA_015478945.1 Trachelipus rathkii
TAACGCTACTATATATACATATATATAGCATAAGCAAATTATTTTTAGTTTCAATAATTTCCTCTTATTTATTATCTATAATAAAAATAAATATAGTGTTTGGTATCTAATTATATTTAAAATATTACATACTTCTAATAGAAAAGAAAATTAAAGGAATGATTAAATGTAACTTCCACACAATCACCAATAATAATAATAATAATAATAATAATAATAATAATAATAATAATAATAATAATAATAATAATAATAATAATAATAAATTTTCAATTTCTAAAAAATAATAATAATAATAATAAATAATAATAATAATAATAATAATAATAATAATAATAATAAATTTTCAATTTCTAAACTTTCCAAAAAAAGAAGGCAAATAAAAGAAACATAAATAAAGACAAAGATCAACGATTGTCTTCAAATCTACTTTGAACTTGCCAAAGTAATTTAAAATTTAAAATTTGGCTTAAGATTGCAGAAACTTTTTTAAACTGGTGACAAACTAGGGCAGAACGTCCCCGAAATTTCCCACATACAATTCGTTGCCAATGTGGGAATTTCGGTAAAAATTTCAGAGATTGATTACCGTTGAAATTGCGTAATTGAATTACATCAGCAAAGAGGAATGCTATCATATAAATCTATTTATTTATCTCTTAAAATGTAATGTATTATGTATACACACTCTCTCTCTCTCTCTCTCTCTCTCTCTCTGCTCTGTAGTAATAGTATATGTAATAACATATATATATATATAACATATAATATATATATATATATATTTTAACACTATATATATATATCTTCTTCTCATATATCTTCTTATATATATATATATATATATATATATATATGTATTATATATATATAATAATAATATGCATAATAATAATAATAATATATATATACTAATATGTATATATATTATCTTGCTCAACAACCAATAATAACCAATAATAATATGTAATATAGCAACAACAATAATATAGCATATATAATATAACCTATCTGTAATAATATATGTATGTTATATATATATATAATATACTCTCGCTCTTCTTCTAACCAAATGTGAGTGGTGGTGACAACTATAATATATATATATATATATATATATATCTTCTTTATATATACTAATATATATATATATATATATATATATGAGCATATATATAATATAGCAATAACAAATATATATATATATATATATATATATATATATAATATATATATATATACTAATAATAACCCATAACTCATAACCTGCTGCTAGTATCCAGTGGCGAAGCGTCCAGTCATCTATTGATGCGGCGATGACTGACCAGATGAGATAAAAAAATAAATCAATTACTAACTTTCATTTCATTATTATTTGTTTTCATTATATATATATATATATATAATATATATATATATATATATGTATATATATATATATTATAATATGCATAACATAATATATAATAATAATATATATATATATAATAATAATATACATAATAATAATATATGTAATAATAATAATATATATATATATATATATAATAATAATATATATAATATGTATATATGTATATAATAATAATATATGTAACTCTAATATTTATCCTTTCAACTATATATAATATATGTATATATATAATAATAATAATAATAATAATAATAATAATAACATATATATATATTTATATAACAGGTAGCAATATATAAGGTAAAATAATATCTTGTATATGTGCTAACAACAACAACAACCAACAACAACAACAATATAATATACTCATATATCATATAACTCTATATATATATGTAACTTAATATATAACCTTAATATATATATATATATATATATATATATATATATATATTAAGGGAAGTAACATATCTAAAAATATCGATAAATCGATATATCGATATTTTTAAAAATATCAAATTGGCTTCGATATTATCGCCAGAAAAATATCGATATTCGATATTATCATCGATGATTTGATATGTTAAATCCGATTATTGTTCGATATATTATTAAATCATATATAAATATATATAACTATATATATATATATATATATATATATATATATATATATATATATATATATATATATATATATATATAGCATATACATATATAAAAATATATATATATATCAACCTCAGTTAGGCGACGCATAGTTAAAAAATAACGTCTTTACCTTTAAAATTAGACATTGGAATCGGGGCAAATTTACAAAGTTAATAAGAAATTTTACCAAAATGATTAAAAGTAACATAAAGTAAAAAGAATTAAATAACAAAGTTTAGGGATGTACGATGTTTTTATTTTACAACGGCAGAAATAATGTTGTTAACATATTTATTTGCATTCCTAAACAATGATCTCGAGAAGTTGTTAGGTATTTTACAGTATTACGGTTTAATACTAACTAACTATATATATATATATATATATATATATATAGCAACAACATGTGCGCCATATGTACGCATAACACGCCTTAACCACCTCTGCCACCTCTTGCTGTATATATGCTACTCTTATCTGCTATATATGCTCACACTCTTAACTTCTGCCATATGCTCTATACGTAGATAAAAGAGTTTATCCGATATCCCCGTTCCGTGTGGCAGTTAAGATAATCCAAGGATTACATTATACTGTGTTACAAACTGCTTCAGCATTAGATATATATTTTTAAATAATCCCAGACTCTACTTTTCGATGACATGTTAATTTACTTTTATTCAATTCTCTACTCGTTATATTTAAACTTCTCTAAAAAATTCTTTAATTTTTTGAAACTAAGAAACTTAAAGAAAGCACAATACTTGGCAGTTAGCACATAAGACACCTCTATCAACTTGACCACTGAATAACTGAATAGTGTGATTAGTGAATACTCAGAAGACAATTTAACTATGTGATGGCATGTGCCATGTCGATTCCCCCTCTCCCTATTTTTGGTTCCCGAAAAGACCGAAAAATCTAAAACCCAATTTTTCGGTTTATTTTATACACGGCAATATCCGGGATGAACGAGAAGAACAGAAATATGGGGGAAAAGGAAGATTTTCTCACTTCTGAGTTCGGGAGAGGGGATAGAAAGTTATTTTTTTCGGCCTTTAAAAATTTTTGTCTCTGGCAAGGACTATCGATTCTCGAATGTAGATATAATATCAAAATTTCATTACTATCGCCTAGAAAATATACTACAAAATAACTCGATATTATATCAGGCGAAATATCGATTTTTCTGATATATATCGATATTTTTACGTATCCTAATATATATATACTTAATATAGCAACGCATAACATATATACTATATATATATATATATATATATATATATATATATATATATCTTACTTTCTTTATATATATATAACGCTATATACGCATGACACCCCCTCTGCTCTACTTACTATATATATATATATGCATAGCACTTAGCCTTAGCAACCTCACTTATATAAAAGCAGCCAACCCAACATATTTGTAATAATAGCGCCTTCGCCTTATAACGCAACAATATATATATATATAACTCGTCAAAAATAACTCCTGCTATATAATAACTTTATATATATATATATATAACGCTAATATATATACTTATATATATATATATATATATATATATATATATATAACAACCAACTTAACTCTTAATAACATATACTGCTTTCTATATAATAATTTCTTTGGCTGTGTCCGAGCCCAAGGTTGATTGAATGAACAATATTAATATTACAATCGACAGGTTCGTCATTTTCGCGGAATTAACTAACTAATTGTTGGTGGGTCGTAATTGCAGGCGATGAAATTGCGCCAAAAATGTATAGTGATATAACATGGTTAGCTCATCTATAGATTTGTCGCTGAAGAACTATTTGAGCGAATTTGTTTCTTATATTAAAGCATAAGTACTTTAAAATTTCGTTCAAACTTCGGACTTCAAAAATATAGGAAATTACAAATGAATTTATAAATTCATAAATAATTATTAGAATCAGTGAAATACAATAATAAATTTTACTCTTTTTACAAAAATAAGTCAATTAAAGTTCCTTACTTTAGAAATAATATATATTTTATAAAGTACTAAACTATGATGAAACAAGCTTAAATATTGGCAAAAGAAATTCGTTTTCCTTGAATGTATTTTGTGGAAATACTTTGAGAAAATAACCTAAAAAATATTATTATTATTATTATTGTGTGTGTGTGTGTGTATTATTATTATTATTGTATTTATTATGTGTATTATTATTATTATTATTATTATTATTATTATTATTATTATTATTATTATTATTATTATTATTATTATTGAAATTTAATATGAATTGGATTTTTATGTTTTTTTATTCTTCGTTTTGAATTCTAGATTAAATGAGACTATTTCGGCCCAATCTCTCTCTCTCTCTCTCTCTCTCTCTCTCTCTCTCTCTCTCTACTATATATATATGTTAACAATAACTATATATATATATATATATATATATATATAACTAATATATATAATAACATATATATATATATATATATATATATATCTTTATAACTCTTATACTACTACAAAGCTTTTGATAGGGTTCCCCACATAAGGCTGATGAAGAAGTTATTTCAATGTTGGGTACAGTTCATTTAGAGCATTTTTTTTTTTTTTTTTTTTAGTTGTGCCCTTTGCTCATGGGCCAGAGCCTATTCAGGAGGGGGTGTTGCTCAAAGGGTTTATCCGCTGTGCACAAAATTATGAATGAGGAACAGACGCAGGCTTTTAAAGTGAGGGAGATTAAATTCAGCAGGAACACAGAAGATGGAAGAAATTTCACAGAACAGAGGTGGCAGGAAGAAGGAAGCACCGCGGCAATTTAGCCTGGAGTTACCAAGATCCCACACAAAACTCGTGGGCAGACACAGCACCTTGTGCTACGAGGGCGTCGTAAAGGTGGTGGTACACGAGAGGTGGTAAGTTCCCTCAGTACCCTGCCGCTGTAGTACCATAGAAAGAGATAAAGTACCAACATGGCACCGCAAAGATAGAGAGAGTCAAATGAACTGGAAAGTACAGGACGGTTTACCTAAACCTTTGCGACAGCCTAAGCCATCAGGATGGGACCCAGTAAGCAGGGCAGATACTCATGCTGGGATGGATGGATATGACTAGGTAACTGAAGAGAGGAAAAAAAGATCTCACAGTCTAAGCAGAACTCCCAGTTTCTTTGAAGCCGCCCTTTGCAACCGTTGTGATGTGAGGTTTTTATTTTTTTTGTTTATATTAAGGCCAAGGATATTTATATTGTCAGCTTAGGAGAGACGAGAAGAGAACAGTCGAAAGGGCCTACAGGAAGAAGTTAGAGGGTGTTTTAGAGAGATTTGTAGAAGTTGAAGTTTTAAAGTTTGGAATTTCACAGAGTTTAGACTGACCAAAGGTGAAATTCTGTTTCAGATCAGCTTGAGAATAGAATCGGAAAGATTAAGACGAGATGCAATTCTAGAAGAAGAAGGAGCAGAATTGAATTGAGTTGAAGAGTGAAGGGTCGAGTCATCGGCATAAGAGTGGCTAGAGTTAGATGTGCAGGTGAGAGATCATTAATGAAAAGTAGGGGAGATAAGACAGAACCCTGAGAACACCACTATTGACAGAAAAAAGAAGAAGTCCACTCCATCAACCACATCCGATATTTGAGGCGACATGAAGAAAACTAGACATAGAGTAAGAAAGCAAAGAGAGAGGAAACTAAGGAGAGCTTGAGAGCGGTGACGCGTGCCATACCCGGTCAAATGCTTTGGATATATCGAAAGGCGCCACTGCGCAAAATCTCCCCAATGAGTTCTAGGCCCCGGAAACTGCAAATCATGGGTTAAATGAGGAAGAGGAAGTATAATACTCGTAGTGGGCCTTAGACGCCGAAAGCCCAAATACTGGTGATCGGAAGAAAGAGAATGAGATTCCAGATGGCCTAAGAGTGAGGATTAGAAGTGTTTCAAAGATGTAGGAATGAGAATACAGAGTGAGAGCTGGGGCGATGGTTAGAAGGGTCAGAGTGACACCTTTTTCGGAATAGTTGGACATGTGCGTGCTTCTCCAACACTGAGGAAAGTGCTAGTATTGGGGCATATAGAATATAGTTGAACAAGGGGCGGGGTCAGCACGTAGGCACATTCCCTCAAAAGGGAATTATCAGGCCACCGCCTTCTAACGTTCATAGATCTCAGGAGCCCGTGTACCCGATCAAATATCACAGGCAAAGTTATAGGACACCTGAGAGGAGAAGGAGAAGGAGAAGGAGGGAGGAATGCCAGAATCGTCTGGGGTTGAGTTAGAGGAAAATATAGGAAGCTGAAGTTGGCCTTTTTGGTTGGAGAATTAGCAACAGAGCCATCAGATCGAATAGGGAATGGCAGATTTACAGAAATTGTTAGAGATGTTTTTTGGCAAGAGGCCAGAAAGGTTTGTTAGTAGGAACCAAGAAGATTAGCGCACTTTCGTTTGATAAAAGCCCACTTTGCTCGTTCGAAGAGTATCCCTGCAGCGATTTCTAGCTGAGTGAAAAATTAGCGAGAGTGATAGGAGGACGAGAATTTTTCCACTCCCGATACGCGCTGTCTCAGCTGGGCTTGGCCAGAGAACAAGCACGGTCGAACCATGGATTATGAGGAGAGAAGGATTTAGTCGAAGAAGAATGAACCAGCTCATCCCGTCAACGATTACAGTTCCCACCTTGTCGGCAGAAGCCCAAGCGTCATCAGAGTCAAAGCAGTCATTCCAATTATAGTTGGCGTAGAAGCGACGCCCAATCGACTTGATCAAAGTGCCAGAAAAAAATGCGTAGGGGGCAGGATGAAACTGTTGGAGAGAAAATATTGAAATTAAGAAGATATAAAGGTTGTGATCAATTGCAGCTGGGAGCGAAATGGTGGTATTTATAGAGAGAGGACTGAGTGGTGAGACATGGAGTCAAATCTTGTTCAAATTGGTTGGATTAAAGAGTAGTTGTGGAAAAATAGAAAACAGTGTGCACAACTAAATGGCAATAAGTCATCATGGGAAATAGTGAAGAGTGGTGTCCCACAGGATTCAGAGCTGGGGCTATTGTTCCTCATATATATAAGTGATTTAGACCATGGACTTAAATGCAAGGTTTCTAGGTTTGCATGATATCAAAGTGGCCACCTCAGTTAGGGGAAAAGTGAAGGATGTATGAAAATTCAAAATGATGATCTTGATAAACTTCTTGGGTGGGCAGATAATTGGCAAATGAATTTTTATAGTAAAAATTGTAAGGTTCTTTCTGCACTAGGTTTCTCAAATAAAGTTTTAATTGCGATATGAATAGGGTTAAGCAGACTGTGGACCGAGAAAGATATAGGTGATATAAGCAGTAATTTGAAAGTAGCTAATCAGTGTTTGGAAAAAATAGAAATAATAAAGCTAAAAAGATGCTGGGCATAATAAATCGCAATGTTGTTTACAAAGAGCAAAAGTAATAAGTAAAACTGTATAATAGCTATGTTAGGCCAATAATAGGGTATTGTGCACAAGTTTGGGCCTTATTTAAGAAAGACTTGGGCTACTCACTAGAGAGTGCAACGTAGAGCAACAGAGATGTCTTTCTGGGTTTGAGGGTAAGAGCTATAGGGAGAGGCTGAAGGAGTTAGGAATGTTTTTGTTAGAAGGCGATTTCTCAGACAGGACATGATACAAGTCTAAATTTTCACATCTATTGATAATACGGAGACCAACAAAATTCTTCATAGTAGAGCACAGACGGGAGACCAGGGGGCATAACAGAAAATTAAGAAGAAAGCATGCCCTCTTGATATAAGAGAAAGCATTCTTTCAGCAAAAAAGAGCTGTTAAATTTTGGATGATTTTGCCACAGGAGGTTGTATGTATATATATATATAATATATATATACTATATATATATATCTATACTATATATATATATATATATCCATACTATATATATATATCTCTGTATATATATATATATGTATATAATATAATCGGAATAGGGAACCGGGAACTGTAGCGATGACTGCTGGAAAATGCCACGCCTCGCCACTGATATATATATATATATATATATATATATATATATATATAATATATATATATATATATATATATATATATATAGATATAAATATATATATATATATATATATCAGTGGCGTACCTGGAAGAATACACTTGGGTAGGCAGAGTTTATATATATATATATATATATATATATATATATATATATATATATATATATATATATACTTCCTGCTTTACGCTCTGCCATACATTTGGAAATCAATCCCAATGTTGTGGTTAATATAATAACAAAACATCAAAAAATTTGACCTGAATAATCTTCCTCCGTAAATGTGAATTTGTCCGAAAATCTTGAGCTACCATATCATTCTTACAAAATAGACTTAAAGACCTAATTTTAAAGAATGCATTTCAAATGAGGTCATTTCCCAGGTCTATCAGGCTATTAGAGTCATTTAAAATAAAGCTGGGGTTTATAGATAGGTTTAAAGCTTTTTTTTTTTTCAACTAAAATCACATGCCTCGTGTATGCATTATTTAATTATTTTAAGTATCTCTTAAAGATATAGGCCTTCTAACAAAAAATTGTAAAAATTAACATTCAACATCAGACAAATTCGTTACAAAGACTTTTAAACAAGCTGATACGACTTCTCGCTATTTTCACAGTTTCACCAAGTTTTCGATTATAGGTAAGACCAACCGTCAAAAATTCATAAAACTTGCCGCAAAAATCGCGGCATCCGCCTGCTTCTTCAGGGTAGGAACGAGAATTTCTAAATAATTTGAGCCCTAATGTGTAGCTATTAACTAATTATTTGTTTTCTTTTTAATTTATATGAAGAAAGTAGCTTTTTTTCAATTTTATATAAAATTTATAATTTAGTATACTTTTACCATTTAATATCTTTTATTTAGGAAACTTAAAAGTATTGGGTAGGAGCTACCTACCCTGCCTACACTATGTATACGCCCCTGATATAGCATATATATATATATATATACATATATATATATACTCTCTAGCACCCACCACTCTGCATATATGCTGCTATATGCTGCTATATATAAAGCTCCCAGGAAGGGCTTCGCCCTGTCAGTTGGCCAGCATCTTCTTCTTCTGACCCGAAACTCAACCCTAGAACACTCCAGAAAACCATTTCTCAGCTCGGCTCAATGGTTTCCGACGCCAGTCCTCGAGTTAAATAAATCGGGTAGGGTTTTCGCCCTTTCAGTAGAACTGGCATCTTCTTCCATTAGGCCTCAAACTCGTTCTCCCAGAGCTTTCCAGAGGATCTTGCTTCTGGGCGCATAAGATTCTAACGCTGGACCAAAGGTAATAAAAGCAAGAAGGAAGGACCGGGTTTGCTAGCCCTGTCTGCCCTATAACCATGCGAGAGAAAATCTTCATTTGTCACTGACCGCTGAAACATTCAACCTTCTTGAGCACAAATCATTTCTACCTACCTAATAATTCATTCTTTTATCAAGCAATACTGGCAAGTTCTATTTAATTTTTCATTACTTAAAAGAACCAATTAAAGACCTTCCCCATCTTCTTAAATTATTTTGTCAAACTCCATCATCTATTAAATATTAACGGGAAGACATAAATATAAAAATTTTTAATTTATTTTACAAGCAAATTTTATAAAATTTTAATCTTGTTGTTGTTAATTTTTAATTTTGTTTTATTTTCAAAATGTTCAACTAAATTTAAAATGTATTTACTGAGTATGGCTAGATTTTTTACTTTTCTTGCAATTCAATCTGCTTTCTCCTGTTCTCAGACTAGAACTATTCGGAGCTTTCTGAATAGCTCTCCCAATCTCTTTTCTGGTTCTTCTCGTTTCTTCTTTCCCAGCTGTTTCCCGGTAAAAAATTCGATATAAACGGTCAAAACAATATATATATATATATATATATATAATAATATATATATATATATATATATATATATATATATATATGCTATATATATATATATATATATATATATATATAACTTAACATATATATATATATATATATATATGCTATTGCCCTGCTATATATATATAACTATATATAACTATATATATATATATAATATATATATATATATATATATATATATATATAACTTAATAACATATATATATAAATATATATATATATATATATATATACTATTTGTTTTTACCAAATACTGTGAAAATAAATTGACAATTGATATTTTAAATTATAATTAAAAAATTATTAAAAACTACTTTATTTTAACTTAGTATAATTAGTATTTAATCCAATGAAAAGAAACTGAGTCAATTGTAACTGACTTCTGTGATCGGCGGATGTTTTTGTGTGTTATAATATTGTTAATATAAAATTATGTTTATATAATTTTCTTTTATAATAGGTTAACTTAACATTCTATGATGTAAAATAAAGTTGTAAGAATATCAAAAGTAACTTTAGCTCTTAAAATTGAACTTAAATTGTCAAACTTGATGCAATGCGTAACGTATATCTTAACTTAAATTAATAAGTTCTGTTGCTACTCAATTTATAATCCAATTATAAAGTTAACAAATTATCCAACTTGATATAACAAAACCTTAAAAGTTAACCTAAACTATCCAACTTGATGTAACATAATCCCAATTATATATATATATATATATATATATATATATATATATATACGCTATATATATATATATATCTGCTACAACTATATATATATATATATATATATATATATATATATATATATACATATATATATATAATGTATATATATATATATATATATATATATATATGTAATAATAATAACTATATCTATATATATATATATATGTATATATATATATATATATATATATATATATATATATATACATATATCTTTATAATATATATGTATCTTTATAACCACTTTAAACTATATATGTAATATGTATATATATATATATAACACTTAATAATAACTATATATATATATAACAACATATATATATACATATATATAATATATATAATATGTATATATATATAATATACTATAACCAATAACTAATATCATATATATGTAATAACTACTCTTTGCTCTATATGCTAGCATATATATATATAACTCTTTGCTATAACTGCTCTTCTTAACATATATATTTATATGTATAAATATATAGGAGTAGGCTTACATATATATATATATATGTACCTATATATATATATATATATATATACCTAACTATATAACCTTAATATATATACTATATATATATATTGCTATGCTGCTCTCTTATATATTTTGCTTCTCTTATTCTTTTCCTTATCTACGAACTCTCTTTAAATATTTTTTGTTGCTGCAGACCAATGTGAACCACTTTATAACGTTTTAAATATTATAGATACAAAAGTTAAACAGAAAAAAAACGCTTAAATTACTTTTTTTTTCCTTTTCCTTTTTTTTTTTTTTGCATGCGGGAGAAATTCCAAAAAATTAAAATTTCATTTTAATGAAAATAATCTCCAAACCCACTTAGTAAAGCCAAGGATTTTTACAAAGGCAAACAAGGCTAGAGAGATTAGACTTTGTTTCTACATTTCTTTTCGCTCATGTTTCTTAATTTTTTATCTTTTTTTCTTTTTTAATTGCAACAAATCATAACATTTGGGCAATCCTTTTCAAAATATTACTGCCCCTTTGAAGTTCTCTGAACACAGGTTAAGATTCGCTGCTCTGTCTTTTTATATATATATATATATATATATATATATATATATATATATATATATGCTTGCTAGCTATATATATATATATATATATATATATATAATATAACCTTGTATGGCTTCTTATAACACAATAATATAAATAACAACATATAATAACCTTAATAATAATATATAATAATAATATATATATCTCTATATATATCTCTATATATATTGGGCTTTGTAATAATAATATATATATATATATCTTAATAATAATAATAATAATAAATATAATATATATAATAATAACGTAACATGCAAAATATAACAATATATATATAATATATATATATATATATATAACCAATAACCAATATAATATGTATGGCATATGCTATATGTAATAATAACAATATGTATATGTAAATATAGATATATGTATATAATAGTAATATAAATATATATGTATATCATATATATATATCTTTAATATATATAACTATAATATAGCAATAATAACAATAATAATATATAATAATAATAATATATATATATATATATTATGTAATATATATAATATATATATATATATATATATATATATATTAATATATATCTATATATATATATATATGCTATAATATATATATATATATATATATTTATATTTACTATATATAATATATAATAATAATAATAATATATATAACTTATATAATATATATATATGTATATAAATAATAATAACTAATAATAATAATAATACCTAATAATAATAATAATATATATATATATATTCTTTTTATTTTTTTTCAGGAATGATTCTTCATCCTGTCAGCCACGCAAGCATCTTTCTACAGACATCCCTCTCCTGCACTATTCATCTTCTCTTCAGTGCTTCTCATTTGTGCTGACATCTTTCCAAGTCCTCCACAAACTCCACCCATCTGTTCTTCGGTCTTCCCCTTGGTCTTCTGCCTCTGGTGTCCATTCCCATCTTTTTTTCGGCATTCTCTCCTGCTCCATATCCTCTCCAAATGTCCCCACCATCTCAATCTCCCCACATCCATCTTCAGTATCATCTTCACCCCTATATCTTCTCTAATTACTTCATTCCTTATTCTGTCTCTCCTACTCTTTCCAATCATAGTTCTTAATATCCTCATCTCCGCCGCTTGTATTCTACTCTCCTCTCTTCTCATTGTTGTCCATGTTTCCTCTCCGTACAGCAGTGTCGGAGTCAGTATACTGTTAAAATCACTTTTTTAACCTCTTTTCTATCTTTCATCATGGGGTATGCCGCTTTCATAACTAATCCATACTTTTCTTCTCGTAATCTCTCCTCCACTTCCTCCCCTTCATTAAAACATCCTCAGAAGAGATAAGGTGCAGGTATTTATCATTTACTAACTCCATCCTCTCATCATCCTCATCCCTATTCATTTCCCTAAGGACCTGTTAATATCTTTCTGTAAAGTTCATCTTTAAATCCCTGCTTTCACTGCTCAGCTCCTCCATAAACAACTCAATCACCTCTCGAATCTTCACTCTCTCTCATCAAACATGCAGATCGTCATATGCCATTATGCACTTCAAATTCTCCCAATTCTCTTTCACTTTCCTTATCACCACGTCTAAATATAATATAAACAGCAGTTGCGATAAAACACTCCCTGTTTTAACCTCAAACCATCTATCGTTCTCACACTCTAGCATTACAACTGCATTTCTCATACATACTTTCTATTGCTTCTTTAATCTACCCTTCACACCATAATTCCTCTCCATAGATATCCAGAGCTTTTTCCTTGTACCGAATCTTAAGAAGTGCCTTTTTGCACAGATCAGTAAAGCTACAGACACGAATCTTGCCACCTTCCATCATCTTCACTGGACAATTTCTCAGTGTGGATAAAGGTCAGCGTATTCCTCTTCCTCTTCCCTATACCCGTCACTGTTCTTCTCGAGTCTCGGCTCTACCTTCTCTCAACCTCCTCTAAAATATTCTTTCATATATTTTCGTCAGATGGTCCATCAGTGGAGATACCCCTATAATTATTACAGCTTCAGCATCTCACTTTACCTTTTCTATATATTATTATTATTGCTTTGCCCCACCTTTCCGGCACCTTTCTCTCTCTCCAACACTTGTTCATCAAACTGAGGCCTTCTCTCTCAGCTTCCTCTCCAATATTCTTTCGTATTCAGCCACTCCATCCTCTCCTGGAGCTTTACCCTTCTTTATCTTTTTTATAGCCCTCTTCTTCATATTCCTCACCGTTATCTATCGTCTTCCTCCTCCTCTTCTTCATTTTTTTCTGCAGCTTCTTTCTCTTGTTCTCTGTATTCTACATTTAACAGATCTTCATAGTATTCGGGGTCCATCCATCATTTCTTTCTTTATTATAAGAATATCTAGTTTCCCATATGTATATATATATATATATATATATATGCTACTTATATATATATATATATATATATATATATATATAACTTATATATATATATATATAATAATATATATAGCACTATATAACAACTTTATATATATAGATAAGATATGTGACCATATAATATGATTATAGGCTGGATAACATATAATATTGAGAGAAATGAAGCCGAAAGTATTAACAGAAATGAAATGAAGATGAAAGAAGAGGGAAAATGAGGATAAAGGGAGGAGGGATTGCACATGGGAGGAGGGGCAAAAGGCTGATCTAAAGGAGAGGTTGATAGGGAGGAGGCAAAAATGAGAATTTAACAAACTAGAAAATAATATATTTTATCTTAATACAGAGAAGTGATAAAACACTTCAGGCGTAAGTTTCTAACCATAATTTTAAATAAATATCTTAAATAAGGATAATAAAAACTAATAATAATAATAAATAATAATAATAATAATAATAATAATAATATAATAATAATAATAATAATAATAATAATAATAATAATAATAATAATATATAATAATAATAATATAACAATAATAATAATAATGTGTATGTGTGTGTTAATAATGTGTGTGTGTGTGTGATATAATCTATTCAACTATATATTATTATTGTCAATAACCAATAAGTATTAATCTCTTTTACAGCATTTCTTAACATTAATATTTTTTATTTTTATTTTTATTTTTTATTTTTATTTTTATTTTTATTTTTATTATTGTATTATTACATTGTGTATTATTCTTATTATTATTATTATTATTATTATTATTATTATTATTATTATTATTATTATTATTATTAATGTATGATGTATTCTGTATTATTATTATTATTATTATTATTACAGCCAATTTACTAAGTTTATTGGTTACTTGTGTTTATAGGTGGTTGTTAATGAAATTTGTCTCCTAAATTCAAATCAAGCATTCATATTGCTCAATCAGGTCTAGTTTTTAAGATACAGGCCAGGCTGGAATGACATTGACTCAGTCTCTAGCTGACCACTGGGGCATGAGAACTGGTTATCTTGTTGCTTGCTCACTTTACCTCCTTCAGTATTCTTCTTACTTTAATCCATGACTGTTCTCATCTAGGAACAGTGTTTAAAGTGTATTTCTAAAGCTTTATTTATCTTTGTGAATTTTTTTTGCAGGCAGATACATTAGCAAAACTCCTAATATTTCATAAAAATGAATAGAAAGTGTAAAAACAGTCCTGATAGATTTTGTTATGTGTGTGGCAAAGTAACTTTTAGTGACCAGCAATGCACTATAACGCCGTTAGTAAAGTTCCTTTACAATGCATATTTTGGAATAAAGCTAGGAGATCAAGACAAAACCTTTGCTCCACATATGTGCTGCAAAGCCTGTATCATAGCCTTAAGGCGCTGGAGTGAGGGCAAAACGAACTGTTTGTCATTTGGTGTACCTATGGTGTGGAGAGAAGGCAAGGACCATATTACAGACTGCTATTTTTGCATGACCAATCTCAAAGGTGAGATAATTACTTTACGAATATAGTCCTTGACAAATCTAGAAAGGTTTATAAAAATCTTTTGGTAGCCTATTGAAATTGTAATTGTGTATAAAAATAGTGTATTATTCTGGTAGAGAAATTGTGGTTAAATTATATATATAATATATATATATGTATATATATGCTATATATATATATATATATAATAATATAACAATAAATATAAATACTCTTATTACTTTATCACTAATATTAATAACAATATGTATAATATATACTATATATATATATATATAACACTCAGCAGCAACATATAATATATATATAATACTGCTCTTTCTGCTGCTCAACCAACAACATACCATGCTACCTTCTTTGTATGCTATATACTCTCTTCAATAACCAACCATATGTATATATATAATGTAATATATATGTATATGTGTGTGTATATAACAGTGAACATGTGTTCATAGTTTGGTTGCGTGTATATATATGCATACCAACAATAGCCAACCAACAACATATATATACCTTGCTATACACTTAGTAACAATATATATATATATATATAACTTTAGTATATACTGCATGTATATATGCTATATGCTCTTTGCTCTTTATATATGTAACAATATATATATTAATAATATAATATATATATATATATCTATATATATAATAATAATAATAACCATATACTAGTCAGGTAAAAGATATAAAAATTGATTGTATTTAAAATTGGTAAATTTTCCTGGTATGAAAATTGTGTATAAAAGTGTGGAAACGAGGGTCGAGTGAATTAATATTATGTAAATTAAGTAGGCGAAACCTTTTTTCAGGTATCAATAAGAACAAGCACACTGTAGTCTACCCTGATGTTCCTTCTGCCATTAAACCACAACCACATGGTCCAGGAGTTCCAGTTCCTTCTCCACCTGAAAATACTGAGCTACAAGACAATATAGAAGATATAGAAGTGGATGACACTGACACTTCAGTGACATATCAGCCTACGTCTACAAACACTTCGCCAAGACCACTCACTCAAAGTAAATTAAATGACTTGACTAGAGATCTTGGTCTTTCTAAAGAGAACGCACAACTTCTTGCATCCCGTCTTAGTGAGAACAACCTCCTCTCTCAAGAAACTACATACTTTTGGTTCAGAAATAGAGACGAAGAGTTTCGAAATTTGCTTACAGTTACTTCTTGCAGCTATTTGGGATATTGCAATGATGTAAAAGGTTTAATTGAGGCACTTGGCGTTCCTTACCAACCAAGTAAATGGAGGCTCTTCATTGATTCTTCTAACCATAGAAGCTTGAAAAGCAGTACTCTTTAAATATTGGCAATAAAAAATGAAAAAAAACCCGTACCTATTGCCCATTCGGATTAAGTTAACAGCTAAAAATATGCAATGGTGTAACACAGTAAGTACTCTAACACAACTGGTTGTATATGTGGTGATCAAGGTGAATATATTTCTTGGTTTCTTCTAGCATCATTATAAATACTAGACTTTTTAAAAAAATTACCTATGAAAAAAAATATAAGTTCTTAGAAACCATGTACATCAATATGCAAGCATAAAGACAGTTTTCAATTTTAATTTACTACATTTAATGTATTTAAGAATTAATCCTTTCTTTCAGGTTGTGTGCCTTCTTCTTGGGATGCAAGGAGGCTACACAAAATATCCTTGCTTCATGTGTCTATGGGATAGCCGTGCTGATAGTCTTCACTATAAGCAAAAAAACTGGCCAGCTCGAGACATTCCAAATTGGCTGCCACAACGTGGTAGC
>JABUQX010141241.1:30000-31442 GCA_015478945.1 Trachelipus rathkii
GTATATTGTTGAATAAACGTATTATGTGCCAAGAAAATATTATATAAAATTGTGACCTATAAACAGAGGGTGAATAAAAATTAGTGTCTTAATTTCTTTTCTTTGACATTTTATTAATAATTGTCATGCCAGTTGTTTTATTGTCTTTTTGCATAAAAATTGAAGAAAATCGTCTCTGAGTATATACCTTATATATATATATATATATATATATATATATATATATATACATATATATATATACTTGCATATATATATATATATATATATATATATATATATATACTTTATATATATATGCTATATATATACATAATATATATATATATATATATATACAAATAACATGCATACACCACCTTAATATACATACATATATATATATGTATATATATATATATATATATATATATATATATATATATATAACATATATATATAATATATATATATATAAATATGTATAACATATAATATATATATATATATATATATATATATATATATATATATATATATATATATATATATATTTATATATCATATATATATATACTCTATATATATATATATAATATATATATATATATATATATATATATCTATATATATATATATATATATATATATGGTCGAGGATCTATATAAACTTCAAATCTTATCTCCGAAACTACAACAGCTACCAGGAAGAGAATACATTGCTTCAGATGCAGTTGGTCCTAGTGAATGTAAAGAAAAAAATAAATACAAAAGAAATAAAAAGGTATATCTCAGAACTACAATAATACATAGCAGAAAAGAGCATCATTTTGGAATTCTCGTAAAAATTTTTGGATAGGAAAATGTAAAAAAAAAAAAAAAAAAAATTATTGTTGTAAGTATAGTAATATGATTAGAGAGAGGCTATTTAGAGACCTTTTATTGGTTACTCGTTAAAATAAATAGACTCTAGGTAAATTTTGTTTTATTTTTAACTAAAGTACCAAGGGTCTACCGCACCGATGGCAGGAGTCAGGAGTCTCTCGGCCTTCCGGGATTTACAGGCAGGACCATTCCCCCCTCAGGGGAGATTCTCGGAAACCCCGCTCTTTTTGGTATTTGGGTATCGCAGGGGGTTCCCTCAATCCCCTCCCCTACGGGGGTGTGGAAAACAATCCTGTTTCCCAAATAAACAAGGCCCCCCTAAAATTTGCCCTGTATAAATACCTTTAGCATATATATATATACTATGTCCAAGCACCCCCCAAATTATTTATTTTGTTTAATTTTTTTTTTTTTTTTTACATTTTCAGACAGGTATACAAGTTTAAAAATGTATCATTTCCCTGTAGCTTTTGTATTTTTCGAGATATGATTTTTTTTTTTTTAGCCGTTTCCTCGGTAGGCCCATAAAATTCCAGCAATGTATTCTTTCAATTCTTGCAACTTACTCAATGTTCTTT
>JABUQX010141242.1:0-7500 GCA_015478945.1 Trachelipus rathkii
CACCTGTCATACACCTGTTGCATTAATAAAACCTAAATACAATTGATTCTTCTCGGATTTTCTTGATCATTTGTTTCAATGTAAA
Source organism: Trachelipus rathkii (assembly GCA_015478945.1). Lineage (NCBI taxonomy): Eukaryota > Metazoa > Arthropoda > Malacostraca > Isopoda > Trachelipodidae > Trachelipus > Trachelipus rathkii. The sequence continues at coordinate 86 of JABUQX010141242.1, forward strand.
AATTTGATCCCCATCTCTACCATTTTCTAATGCACCTTCTTCAGAAAGAAAGAATATATATATATATATATATATATATATATATATATATATATATATATATATATATATATAACTACTATCTATATATATATATATATATATATATATATATATATATATATAACTATATTATATATATATATATATATATATATCTTTCTAACAACTCTTAACTATATATATATATGCTATATCTTATAACTTATATATATATATATATATATCTTTATTGTGGCGTCTGGTGGAAGGGGGCTGCGACCACCACTGAAAGAGTCCAAAGCAGCCCCCAGGACGAAACACCAATTCATCGCGACAATGCTCACTCTCTTCAGCATCATCTAGTCTTCAGCTAATGAAGGTGGTTCTCAAGTCAACTCACTTACTACCTTCATATTGGTGACCACCAGAGTGACATGTGCCAATGGAGTGGCACGACGAACACCAGCAAGCAATCATGAACACCCATCAATTCAAGTTTCTTCTACTGGGCGCTGCTCTGTTTGTCATCCTGCTTAACGCCTGTACTGTGCTTCTCACACTGCAGGTGCAGACCAACTGCACGTAAGAGTACAAAGTGGTCTTCTCAGTGACTTTAATGTGTGCACACCTGGCTCTCATCGACAGCTGACCAACGTCCTTCCAGGTGCGCGAGCGGGGTGTGCTCAAGCATTGTCTGGGGGAGTTCTGTGGCGGCGTCTGGTGGAGAGGCTGCGACCACCACTGGGAGATTTAAAGCAGCCCCGGGACAGCTGCCAATTCATCGCGACAATGCTCACTCTCTTCAACATCATCTAGTCTTCAGCTAATGAAGGTGGTTCTCAAGTCAACTCACTTACCACCTTCATAATATATATATATATATATATATATATATATATATATATATATATATATATATATATATATATATAATTTTTTTTCTTGGTAATGTATGAATATATTTTGTTCCTTCTATATATATATATATATATATATATATATTGCCAGTGTACAGGACCCACCACGGCTCACAAAGCGGCCACACTGGGTTGAAAAAAATCAACACCATGGGCGGGTCCTGGAACATTCATATTTCAAACGTCAAAGAAGATTTGAATAAATGAATATTCAGTCAATTAAAAACAAACAGTGTTTTATTTTTCAACGGATTTTAAAAACTCTAGTATTACGTAACAAAATCAAATATTATGAACATTCACTTCTTGTAGAAACAAGAAAATAGAGTTACTACTACAGTGGGAAGATTCGGATAAGATATGGGATAATCTTTTGGAAGGTGTTATAGATCGTAAAGTAGGAAAATGACGGCGACGAATAGAGTCCAGCTGGGAACAATCAATGAAGATATGGCGAACAAATTGCGGGGTATGACTTCGACAAAATTTGCAAATGGGAGGTTCGTAACATATAGTGACTGTTAGTGATATTAGTGTGGCCAATACGTAGGCGTGCAAGTATCACCTCGTGTAAGCGTTTTCGTCGGTGGGAGGAAGACCACTCCCCGATGATCGGCTTTATATTTCTAAGTTTCGCTCTCTCTGATCATTCGTTCAACGCTCTTGCCAATAAAGATAAAAAATTTTGCGGAGAGCAAGGATAGTAATCGATTGATGGGAGGTAGCTTGTCGAATGGCATCCGGGAGGTACCTGGAACAGCTTCCGAAATGAGGAGGTGGCCATTTTGGCCTCTCTGTCAACGATTTCATTGCCGATTACCCCATGAGAAGGGTCCAACATAAAATAATTTGTTTCTTACAGGAGGAACAGCCGAAGAAATTGCTGCAGAGCAGCCATTGTGTTTTAAGAATAAGGGGTTTTAAGCGCTTGTAGCGCTGAGCGGAAATCTGGATAAATGACATATACATTGATCTTGGTTAAGGTTAGAATTCGAAAAGCGCAATCGTATAGCATTAATTCTGCTGTGAAATTAAGCATGAGGGGAGGGTATGGGAAAGGTTGCGTCCAAGAAAAGACAGCGGATGCGCCCACACTGTTCCCGGTTTTAGAAGCCATCAGTAAATACTGGAGTAAACTCGTCATGAACTGTGGAATGAGACAGGAATGATACCTTTAACAAAGGCAGCAGAATGGCTTGATTTGGAGAGAGGAGTCAGAGGTAAGCAAATGGTGGGAGGCGAGGAGATATGCCAAGGTGTGTATCCTTCTCAGTGGCATCAATGAGAAAGGCAGCACCTTTTGTAAAGGGATATTAAGGAAATTAGGATGTTATGAACCATCGTGTTCGCAAATGGCCAATAATTAGGATTCTGGGAAACTCCTGCAGAATCGGTGTCAGGGCAGGTAGTGGGGTTTGAAAACGAAGATAACTGGCCGTACGCATGATGTATTCTCTTCGAAGAGAGTGGCATCACAGTGGCTTCAACTTCAAGGCTTGCGGGGGACGATCAGGAAGGCTCCAGTGGAAATACGGATCGCCTCGTTTTGTATGGGATCCAACAGATGCAGTAGAGTAGGGGAGGTACGATGACCATATACTACACAGCATAGTCAAGCTTCGTTCGAACTTAGGGCGATATATGATAAAGGGACTTGCGATCCAGCGCCCCAGTTTTGAGGTGAGATGACGTAATAAGTCAAGCGCGCGATGACAAGTTGTTTTCAGGTGACACGTGTAAGGGTATATGTTAAGTGGTGCATCTGGAATACTTCCTAGAGGGTGACCCGTGAAAGTAACAGAATAGGCGAACCATATAAGGTTAGGTTCGCTGGAAGAAGGTGGCAAGTTCTTCGATTCCCTTTTTCTTAAAAAGCACTGCTGAGGTTTTGGTGGGAGAAAAATGGGAGCTAGCCCATTGTGAAATATTTTCAATAGCTAGTTGAATTTGCCGTTCGAGAAAGGGCAGCCTGCACCGGCCATGTATAATGCTAGGTCATCTCGACATAGAGAGAAAGGGTGACAGTGCTTTGGAATAGAGGTAGCTAATATCATTAAATCAAAGAGCAAATAGTAATACACTAAAACACTACCCTGCGGAACACCTTCATCAGAGTAAAGTGGCGTGACAGAATAGAGGAGCACCGAACCTGGATAGATGTGTGACAAAAGGCATTTTGATATAAAGAGGAGTTGTCCGCAGGAAACCAAGCTAATGAGTTTAAGAGGAGAATCCCAGTTCTCCCACGTTTGTGTCATGTAAGCTTTTTCAAGGTCAAAAAAGACACACCAAGAACCATCCCACCAGTTGAGAAGGCTTCCCGGATGTCATGGTCTAGTTTCGGGGTCCCGCAGTCGAACGTTTTTGCAGGAAACCAAATTGGAGGCAGAGAAGCGACAGCTCTCCAGAACAGGGTAGCGTTCAGAAACCATTTTCTCCATTAATTTACACAAAGAGGAAAGGTCAGAGAAATTGGTCTTTGGTTGTCTACCAACTTCGGATCTTTTCCAGGTTTGGGAATAGGAATTACAAAAGCTGTAGTCCAAATAGATGGAAAAGATTCGATCCAGATTCTGTTATATAAATCCAGCAAAATGCTGACGCCGAGAGAAGGATATGACGGAGCATTATGTACGAAATCATGTCTGGGCCAATGACACCGTGTTTGCTATTTGCCAATGCAGTTTGATACTCTGCAAGTGTAAAAAGACGGTTTGTAGGTTTGATCTTCCCCTTTCGCTGTTGAAAAGTCTGGTAGTGCTGTGTCAGTTCTCAGTTTTAGAAAGGCTTCCAGTGTTGCGGAATGAACTCGAATGGCTAGCAAAGCTATAACCTAACGCATCCGCTACCACCAGGAGCAGAAATCGTATCAGTTATATCAGGCCCATAACGGAGGACTGTGGGTGAGGAGTTATTAGATCGACGAGATATTTTCTGTGTAACTTTCCACACACTAAAGGAAGGGGAGTTGTAGAGTTAACAGTCGATATGTAAGTTCGAAAATATTGTTTACGCGTTTGACGATTAATTCGCCAAGATCTCGCTGCGGCTGCTTTAAAAATAGTCATGTTTGGGGTGGTATGGGTCTTTTTGTATTGCCTGTAGAGTTCTTTTTCCCTCCGTTGGCTTGTGCACTCTTGGGGACCTGGGGTTGCCTGCCTGCGGAAGATCGCGGGATGCAAACTTCCGCTGCCGAGATGACTACTTTCTGGAAGAAGCAAGGCATCATCAACAGTTGGAAATCGGTTATTGAAAAGAGAAAGAAGGATAGCTGTGGCCTGATGAAAAAGGAGCCTCCACGCTCAGTCATAACGCCAGCTGGAGTTGGGTTTTTACATTGGGCTTGGAACAAGCTCATTTAATGCTATTGGGTAATGATCGCTGCCGAATAAATAATCAAAGCGGGACCAGGTAAAACGATCCATAAGGGAATGGGAGCAAAAGGAAATATCAATACAAGAAGAGGTGTGTGTATCTAAAAGTTCATAGGTAGGGAGTCCTGTATTAAGGCATCCCAGGAAAAAGGAGGTTAGGAGATCTATTAAGATCTTGGACTTAGATAAGTGACAGAGTCACCCATAAGGGTGGCGGAGGTTGAAGTCACGTAGTATAACAACCGGAGTAGGGAGCTGTTTAAAAAGATCTGCTAAGTCGACCTTAGTAAATTCACTACTCGGGGCTCAGTAGATTGAACATATAGTAATGTCGATGGACAATTGAATTCTTGCCGCTACTGCATGAAGTTTGGTTTGAAGAGGGACTGGGGAATAGGGGATAGAGTTGTGAATGAGTATTCCTTGCACCTCCCCTATAATTGTCACCTCTTTCTATAGAAGTTAGCAGCGATTTTATTCAGATAGTTGAAAGAAGTCACGATGACATACACTTTAGGTGTACACATATGTTTATTAGTTGAACAAGTTCTTCGAAATTAGAGTAATACCCACGACAATTCCATTGAAGGAAAGTAGTCATGGTGAGTTATGAATATTATGATGGTAGTCTATTAGAAACAATTGTCTCTATGTGACTGGGGGTAATGTTAGAGGTGGGTTCAGATTGAGAGGGAAGGTTGAGACGTGGGTCTCGGCAGGAGGGGAACAAAACCTGGGGAAAGGGTAGTCATACACCAGAGATTTTTTAGGTTGTATGACATCTTTTAGGGAGGAATTTTCAGATGTATTTGGTGAAAGAGCTTCACCATGAATACGAGATAAGTTGAATTCAACCGAATCCAACTTGTTATGTGGGTTTGGTTGGTCAATAGAAAAGCATTCGTAATGCTCATATTTATTAGTGAGAGCAGTATCAGAATCCGCTTGGCAAGCAGATTCAGAAATGTGGGAGGGACATAGAGTTGTTTCGGAAGAAAGGTGTAACCGGAAGGGTATTGTCTTTTTGAGAATGTGTTGGGGTTACGACATCGATTTCCAATATGGGATTCGATGAATTGGCAAGGTCTGATTCTGGAGAATTTTCCAGTACTTTCATCATGCGGGTGATTTTGGGCAGTTTAATTGGAGAATGGGGACTTCTGGGTCTATCTTCATGCCTCCAAAAGACCCAGAACGCTTAGAGCGTTTGCGACGTTTACGTTGAATAGTTTTCCATTCACCTTTCTCGGAAGTGCAGGAAGCATTAGAAAGAGAATGGGTCATCGCATCAAGCTCCATTTGGGAGCTGTTATCCAATTCATCTTCGGAAGAAGAGTTATAGGAAGAATCAGAAGAACTAAAACTGTCTTGTAAACTATTAGATGGTTGGTTGGTGGGTTGTTCATTAGCTGGGATTATTTGGGTACAGTCTTTTGAAGCCTTTGCATTTGTCTCAGGGCTGCTTTTGTACTCTTTGAGAAGTTGGTAGTGTGGGCAGTACAGGTAGACAGGTTGCAGTACATGCCTGAGTTTCAATGGAATTTAAGAGAGGAGTTCTATTAGGATAGGGTTGTGTTGGCGGATTAACACGCGGAGGCGTGGGGGCAGCTGTAATCGTGGCGTAAGATTGATTTTGATTACAATCAATTGTGTTCATGGGCATGGGGTATGTCTCTCCTGCTCAATTTATGTATGGTACATAGCTCTAAAACCTCCTGTTCAAACAGGTAAGACGGGCATTTGAAAGAGGAAGCACTGTGTGGTCCTTTACAGTTTCTACAGTTAGGGGTATTTTCACAAGGAGTGTGAAATAATTCTCCGCAGATTGGGCATATGTCATCCTGTCCCCTACAGTATTTTCGGGGATGACCAAACCGTTGACATTTGAAGCAACGTCTGGGTCGAGGGATAAACGTGCGAACACTGTGACTTGTGAACCCTATTTTGACCTTTGTAGGTGGATAAGGGGTATTAAAAGTCAGCAGTAAACGGGGATTTGGTTTGTCAGGAGTTTCCCGGCGAGGGGGAAATCTATAAACGTTTGTAACGGGAAAATCTTTTCTGTTGGAGTTCTTTCAAAATGACAGCTGTATCTTCGTCTTTCTGTTCATAACAATAAATAGTGCCTTTAGATGTGTTTCTTATTTCATCAGGAGTAGAAATAAGAGGAATATTTGCGAGAGACGTTAGGGATGACAGAATGGAACTTTGATTTCGGTTAGCAGCTTTTACGAGAATGGACCATTTCTCCTCATCAATGTGACTGGAGGATCTCAACTCCTAGGACTTTTCAAGTGCTCTACTGAGAGAATGGTTCTGTGCTCAGTAAGAGCTTTGGAGGTAGTGAATCACAATAAGTATACATCTGAAATGATATGTCTGCTGACATTCCTGGAGAGGTGCGGCATATGGAGTAAACGAGTGAGAACGACGTACGGGGGCACCTTTGGGATTGCCGGACCGTTGGGGCGCCTGAGGTGTTCGGGGTTTGCTGGTCGACGAATCGATGAAATTTTGCGAAAGACCCTTAGAAGAAGAAAGCAAATCATAGGTACCAGGTCTATAGAAGTAGTAGGGACCGTGATGGTAGGGTCAGGCTGGGTACCCTGATAGATGGAAATTTTTGTTGATGTTGTTCAGCTCACCTTGGTTAAACACGTTATTTCGTTCAAGGGCTTTTCCATAAAAATTTTTTACCACAAACTCGTGCTCCCATGGATGAACAGCATAACAATAATGCAAATGAGATAGTAAATCGTAAATAACAGGATGGGCTGGAAAGGTGTATATTTCATAAGGAAGGGTAATCCTTCTCCACACAGCAGGTCACAGTCCAGAGACGCACACAACTACCAGGACCCCACCCCGTAGGGTGGGCTGTGGATGTGGCCTCGGAAGATCCTCTCGAAACTTTACGTGGGTGGCCCACCCGCGTACCACACGGCACCTAGATTCTTCACGCAAAGCCTGAGTTACCTTACACACAAAGTGCAGAATAGCCTCCCCAGTGGTTAGCCAGGGCTAAGGTTCCCTACAATTGGCGGCCCGGTCAGAGGTGAGCGTAAATGACCGGTTTTTCAACGGTACCCTCATCCACGGGGGG
>JABUQX010141242.1:12500-20000 GCA_015478945.1 Trachelipus rathkii
CAAAACAACCAGTAATTCAAAAAGAAAGTGGAACTGAAAAATGACAAGAAGTTAATGAAGTAAATATAAACGAGCCTTCAACTTCATCATCCACTTTAAATTTTAAGGATGAAGCAGATAATGAACAGTTCCTTGATCAGCAAGCTAAACTCCGTCGGACTGAAAGAAAAATGCTTATATAGTAATTTCAATGCCAACAACACAAGTTAGTGTGGAACGCCTATTTTCGGCCCTTCGAATAATTCGGTCAGACTTACGAGCCCAATGAAAGAGGATCTGATTGAAGCCACGCTGTTTCTTAGAACAAATTCGTTTTGATTAAAATGTAAAAGTATTATTTTTTTGTTTTGTTTTTTATAAAGCGTATTTCATTTAATAAAATTGCTTGTAAAAAACAAACAAACAAACAAACAATGGGACTTTGCCTTGTCAGAGAAAAGTTGTGCCCAGCTCAAACCTAATATAAAATAATGAGGTTTTGAGTCCCATTGCCGCGGAACTGCATGAGGGGTAATGTTCCTGGGTGGCGGTAACACCCAAATACAATTGTATAAGAGTTAGGACTTAGGAATATCCTTAAGACAAAGGCGGTGCCGGAGCCACTCAAATTGATGGCTCCGGAGCCGGTGACGGAGCCATATCTAACAAGGGCTCTGGAGCCAGGGCCGGTGCCGGACCAAATTTACCTCGGCTCCCCAGCCCTGGTTTAAACTACATCAGCATCAATAAGCATATCCTACTAATGTTGTTTACAAAAAATAAAAATAGTTAAACAAATGCTATGGACTAAAAACAAAAGAGTAAATGATGAAAACAAAAGGTTTTAAAAATATAAAACGAACTACTTTATTTATTTTATATCTTTCTGCAATAGACGCATCCCATATAGAGCAAACACAGAATTTGAGAGTCGAAGGTTAGACAAGCGATGTAGAGTAAATTTATTTCCTTTCGATCCCCTTACCGACCAGAGTTTTTTCCTTACAATTAATATTGGAACCATTTATACAGCAAGACTCATTCTCAAATCTAATTTCAGCCTCAATTATAAAGTACATCTTAAATACAGAAAGGTAAGTAAGAAACGAATATAACTTACAAAATTTATTGCATATAATAATAATAATAATAATAATAATAATAATAATAATAATAATAATAATAATACCAGCAAATTATAAAAAAACTGTAAGAGTGCATCACAGTATTCCATGCTCATCTGTATAAAAATCTTAATTTGTATTTTGTACTTAAACTATTATTTAAATGCAAGGTGTAAACACAGCCACTAATGGAATTTCAACTTCATTCTATTTGCGAGGTAGATTAAGAAAATGCAACAATAACGTTTCTGCTGCAAGTCGCTTCTTAGGTACTGAAATCACAGTAAATTCAATTCTGCTGATCTAGCAATATTCTTAAATAAAATTATACTACAGTACGGCACCTGGTTGTACTACTAATACTAATTATAATACTAATAATAATAATAATAATAATAATAATAATAATAATAATAATAATAATAATAATAATAAATAAAAATCAAATAAATTAAAATAAAATAGTGCACATTTTTTTTTACCTGATCCAAAATATTTGGTCATAATATTGAGCAGAGTAAATCAAATAAATTTTCAGAAATATCCTTCAAAAGGACAATTGAATACTTAAATTAAATTAAATAAATAAATAAATAATAAAAAGAAAATAAAAATTGAAATATAATTTACGTGACCTTTTATGAGGTATGAGCACACACGTGGTCATGACTCTAACCATGCTGCTCTTCTATCAGAATAGAATGAAAAATTTGTCCTCAACATTTACGAGAATTTTTTTTATAAGCCTTTATATATATATATATATAGATATATATATATGTATATATATATATAGTATATATATATATATATATATATATATATATATATATATATATATATATATATATATATATATATATATATATATATATATATATATATTTTTTATATATATATCTGTATTTTCTGGATTTTTCAAAATATCATTAAAAACAGATGATAACCGAGATCTATATATATATATATATATATATATATATATATATATATATATGAGAATAATAGCGCAGAGGGCTACGTTTTATAAAATCTGGGATATATACAGAAAAATAATGAATAAAAAAAAAAAAAAACGTGTGGTCTCTTTAGGAAAAAAGTTACCAGACTCTCAAAGTTGTTAGCTCATAGATTTGATCCACTCAAGGTTAGGTCTCATTTCAGGCCCTCTAATTCAGGTTATGAAAAGTTATGTTAGGTATACACAGAGAATATCTATGTAGAATTAACAAATCTTATCATAACATGAACTAGAATGGCCCTAAAACGATCACGAGGCCCACTAATATTTTTTATAAGAAAGCCTATGGGGAAAATTTGAAACTTTGAGAGGCTGTAACTTTTTACCCTAGACTTAAATCATTTTCGTTTTTTTTATGCTTCATTATTATTTTTTTTAAATGTATCATGTCATATTTAAAAAAAAAATTTATTTAAAAGCCTATGGAAGTTTTAACAACTTTGAGAGGCTGTAACTTTTTTTCCTAAAGAGACCGCCACGTTTGGTTTTTATTATTCTTCATTATTATTTTTTTTAGAGTATATCCTGTGATTTTTATAAAAATCGGGGGTGAAGCCCTCTGCGCTACTATTACCATATATATATATATATATATATATATATATATATATATATATATATATATATATATATATATATATATATATATAATATATATATATATATATATATATATATACTATATACTTCTTTATAAATATATATATATATATATATATATATATATATATATATATATATATATATATATGAAAATTTTCCACTAATAACGCCTTATATGATATGCCTAATAAAAATCTTTCTTGTACTTACATATATTAGTAAAAAATGAAATCTTTCAATGAAGTTATTAACACTTACCGCAAATGACCAATGGTAATTCAAAATCAAAAACAAAAACACAAAACTAGCTACAAACACCCACAGACTAAGAATTTCCAAGCAGTGTTCTCGAGCAGCAGCAAAATACAAATAACTACGCTCGCTCGTAAACTGATAACTGGATACGACCACAATCTAATGATACGACTATAGGCTAAGCACACGACTACACGAGAGGTAAATAGCCTACCCACAATCTAATTGTGGCCTACCTTTATTTTTTTTTTCTACATTCAGATAAAGTGACGTCACGATTCACAACTGACGACAAATATAAATTCAGTCATTTGCTATTAGTCCACAATCTTCCTTAAACTTTAGATGAGCACCATTTTTACAAAGCTTTTTTTATACAAGGTGTTTACGAAATAGGGGGACAAATTTGGAGGATATTATCTTTGTACCATTACAAGCGTTTTGTCTTAAATAAAGTTATCTGTAAAGTTCTTCATTTAGTAGGTAAATGAGTTAAAAAGGTGCAAGGGGTATGATGTGAATATTGGTGTTTATGTTCCATAGATGTGACGAGTTGGCTACGGAAACTCTGTAACGTAAAGTAGTAACCTATAGAACAGGGTATTGCTGTCTCTAATATTGGACACTGCTGTAGGTTGCTTGATAGGTACCACCTTATTATAGAGATAGGATGAATAATACTAGGAATATTGTTGATAGTATTCGAGCAATATTTACTCGGGAAACGGATACAAGCAATAACAATAATAATACAAATAATAATGCGAATCATAATAATACTCTTAATATTACTAATAACAATATTAATGAATTAATAACAATAATTATTTGATAAGTAATATTACTATGATAATATTAATAATAAGAATAATAATTATAATAATAATAAAAATATAATAATAATAATAATAATAATAATAATAATAATAATAATAATAATAATAATAATAATAATAATAATAATAATAATAATAATAATAATTATAATAATAATAATAATAATAATAATAATAATAATAATAATAATAATAATAAATAATAATAATAATAATAATAATAATAATAATAATAATAATAATAATAATAATAATAATAATAATAATAATAATAATAATAATAATAATAATAATAAACTTTAGATGAGCGCCATTTTCACAAAGCTTTTTTTATATATACCATTTTGAGCATTTTTTAATTTCCACAATTAATAAATGGGTTTTCATAAAATTTTCTAAAAATAGAGCGCTCCTACCTAGCTCAGAGGTATAACACTCGCCTAGCAAGCGAGATAGCCAGTTGAGACTGGGTGGAGGAGAAAGGGAATGAGATATTCTACTCTATTAACTCTAGCTTCGTCCCACTCAGACGTTAATGAGTACATTGGTAGCGTGCTTTGCTACTAATAGGAAAACTTTCCTGCATCCACCATAGGCTTGGCCATCCAGCTGATTGGCCATAGGTCCGTGTCACCCTAGGAGCTTTCTATGGGTCCGCCTGACAGGACGCAAGTCCTTACTGTGGGAAGATGGGTTGTTTTTTCTTTTTCTAAAAATAAATATTCTACAGACGGACCCACATGTGCTACTGAAACTTTAAAATTATGTATAGGAATATCAAAAAGATATAGTTGAAAATGTAAAACAATGGATATTAAGACAGCATATCTACAAGGAGATAGACTTAAAAGAACAGTTTATATATCACCTCCAAAAGAAGCAAGAACAGACAAAATATGGAAGTTAAAGAAGGCAGTTTATGGATTGAAAGATGCAGCTAAGGTTTGGTATAATGAAGTGGTAAAAACAATGAAAGAAGTAGGAGGAGAGAAATGTTCATTAGATCCAACAATATTTAGTTGGAAGAGAAATAATGAACTAATAGAAGTAATGTGTACCCACGTGGATGATTTATTCTATGGAGGAAATGATATATTCGAAGAAGAATTCATAGAGGATTTTAAGAAAAAATTAAAAATAGAAACAGAAGAGCAAGGATTATTTAAATACATAGGAGTGGAAGTGAAACAAGAAGAAAAATGTTTATGGATGAGTCATGAAAATTATATAAAACAGATGCAAACAAATGATGAGATCTACTGACCTATGAAAAAGGGAGAGAAAGAATTAAATAAATAAGAAATGACAAGATACAGATCATTAGTAGGACAACTAAATTGGGTGAGTCAACATAGTAGACCGGACATTGCTTATAGTGTGAGTGACTTGAGCAAGGCTAATAAGATAGCTTATGGGAAGGATATGAAGAAAGTTAGTAGAGTAATTAGGAAAATAAGAAGAGAAGAGTTAAAGATAAAAATGGAGGGGTTAAGAGAAGTAAGATTAGGTTTGAACTTTGAAGTGTACAAGACGCTTCATTGGGAAATGTCGACAAAAAGAAATCACAAATAGGTTGTTAAACTAATTTGGTAGATGAAAATAAGGAAAAGCATCCAATATTATAGACATCGGGAGTTGCCAAGAGGGTGGCGAGTCAACAATAGAAGCAGAAACGTTAACATTAATTGAAGGGGCTGAAACAACTATTTATTTGAAAAACATATGGAAAGAAATTACAGGGGAAAATGTTCCTATAAAAATAAAAACTGATAGCAAAACATTGAGTAAAGCAATCTATTCCACTTCAGGAGTGACGAGTAAAAGATTGAGGATAGACATCGCTGTTATTAAAGAAATGAGAAATGAAAGAAATAAATAAAATAACATGGATAAGCACAAAAGCACAGATAGCGGATGTGTTAACGAAAGAAGGAGTGAGAGCCGACAACATGAGGTTAGCATAAGGTTATATGTGCAAGGTGAAATAACAGAAGAGAAAGGAGAAGGAGAAGAGAAAAATGGTTTAGCTGATTAAATCATCTAAAGTATATTTATCTTATGGAGTGACGTCGTCGTTGAAGAAGATCTCGTTTTATTTATAATTAGTGTCGACTAAGTTCAATTTAATTTTAATATTAGTGTTTTAATTTTTTCATCGTGACCTTTGATTTACGTATCTTAACTAAATACTATAGTAGGTAATTTATCGTGCAGCGTAAAGCACAGAAGGATCCACCTTTGTTATATTCTCAATTCTCAAATGTAAAATAAGGCGAGAGGTATAATCATAGTAGAGATTTTATATTTATACTGCTTGATATACGTACATTTGGTTGAAACAATCCAGATGACCATTATGTTCAAATATCAATTATCAAATATTAAATGTAATCTATATAAAATCAGGTAAAGATATCAAATCGTATATTAGCATCAATATAGTTATATTTATATAAATCTCAGAAACCAGAATCCTAATCAGGTTTGTACTGATTTAACTTTGATTTTTAATATAATCATTGTTTATTTTATACCATATATTGATCAAAACAAACAGTAATTAAGTGTGGTTAGATAAACAAGACAAGAATATAATGATTTCGCCTTAAATAATGATAACTAACCTTATTGTTGGTTTATCGTTAAATTAAATTAGTATTTAATAATCATTCATGAAATCAAACGACCTACTACGCCGCCATCTTGTTTGTTTACATTTTTTCGTAAGCATTTTCCTTAAATTCGGTAAGCACGGGAAGAGCAACCTTACAGAATTTAGAAAATTCCTTCTACGTCTGGTGGCTTTTATTTTCCTAAATTTGTGCATAAATTGACATAATCAAACGCAAACTTTGGCATTTACGTTTCGTAAGCAGAAATGCAAATCGAAAACAGCTTAAGAAGTTAATTATAAAAAGATATATAAAAATCATGATTTTTAAGTTATCCTTAAAATATCCGAGAATGATATAAAGGAAACGATATTTTTATGGGTAACAAGCCTAATATATAGTTTGGCCTTTTGCTGCCAGGCGTCAGATGTTATTTTAACTAATTTTATTTAAGGATGTAATTAATAATTATTAAAATATTTTTTTTGTTTCCTGCATTAAAATATTCGCCGAATTCAAAAATGCATTCAGCCTAAGTTTTTTTATGTAGCTATCAGGATTTTTGGAAGTACGAGGATCAGCTAATCTGGAGCTTGAAGCTATACTATATATATATATATATATATATATATATATATATATATATATATATATATATATATATATATATATATATATATATATATATATATATATATATCATGCAGTATATATGTTAACAAAAACATTCATAATGTAATAGTAACATATAGTGTGTAATATTCATAATATCTCAACAATATAATATATAATATCATAATGTTTTAATAAATTGAATATATATAAGTCTATTACCGAAAACTTTATATATATATATAATAAATATTACATATCTTTTTTTTATATGTATATAATAATAATAATATAATAATATATATATATATATGTATATTAATAATAATAACTTATATATATGTTTTAATAAAATATTAATAATAATAAGAATGTGATTATTTAATATGTATGTATGTAAAATTGAATATATCTTTCAATAATAACAACAATAGCAATAATGTATGTATAACCATATG
>JABUQX010141242.1:25000-29178 GCA_015478945.1 Trachelipus rathkii
TATAATATCTATTGCTGTGAAGCGGAAAATTATACAGGCTTCATGTTAACGCCATTTTATTAATAAATTAGTAACAATTTATAATGCGATAACAATATTTGGAAACTTTTCGAAATTTTGGATTTAAGGAAATCTAACTATTTTCGTACCAGAAAAAAAATCTATCGCTACCTATAACTCCAAAACTTGGAAAGATACAGATTTCATGCTAACGCCATTTTATTAATAAATTAATAACAATTTCAAATATGATATCGATATTTGGAAACTTTTCGAAATTTTGAATTGAAATCTAACTATTTTCGTTCCAGGAAAAATCTATCGCTACCTATTACTCCAAAACTTGGAAAGATACATACTTAATGCCATTTTATTAATAAATTAGTAACAATTTAAAATATGATAACGATATTTTTCGAAATTTTGAAGTTAGGCAAATCTATTTTCGTGCCAGAAAAAAATCTATCGCTACCTATTACTCCAAAACTTGGAAAGATACAGACTTCATGCTAACGCCATTTTATTAATAAATTAGTAACAATTTCACATATGATAACGATATTTGGAAACTTTTCGAAATTTTGAAGTTAGGGAAAATTTAGGGAAATCTAACTATTTTCGTGCCAGAAAAACATCTATCGCTACCAATTACTACAAAACTTGGAAAGATACATACTTCATGCTAACGCCATTTTATTAATAAATTAGTAACAATTTCAAATATGATAACAATATTTGGAAACTTTTCGAAATTTTGGATTTAGGGAAATCTAACTATTTTCGTACCAGAAAAAAAATCTATCGCTACCTCTTACTCCAAAACTTAGAAAGATACAGACTTCATGCTAACGCCATTTTATTATTAAATTAGTAACAATTTTAAATGTGATAACGATATTTGGAAACTTTTCGAAATTTTGAAGTTAGGAAAATCTAACTATTTTCGTGACAAACAAAAATCTATCGCTACCTATTACTCCAAAACTTGGAAAGATACATACTTCATGCTAACGCCATTTTATTAATAAATTAGTTAAATATGAAAACAATATTTGGAAACTTTTCGAAATTTTGGACTTAGAGAAATCTAACTATTTTCGTACCAGAAAAAAATCTATCGCTACCTATTACTACAAAACTTGGAAAGATAAAGACTTCATGCTAATGCCATTTTATTAATAAATTAGTAACAATTTCAAATATGATAACGATATTTGGAAACTTTTCGAAATTTTCAAGTTAGGCAAATCAATTTTCGTGCCAGAAAAAATCTATCGCTACCTATTACTCCAAAACTTGGAAAGATACATACTTCATGCTAATGCAATTTTATTAATAAATTAGTAACAATTTCAAATATGATAACAATATTTGGAAACTTTTCGAAATTTTGGATTTAGGGAAATCTAATTTTTTTAGTACCAGAAAAAAATCTATCGCTACCTCTTACTCCAAAACTTGGAAAGATACAGACTTCATGCTAACGCCATTTTATTAATAAATTAGTAACAATTTCAAATATGATAACGATATTTGGAAACTTTTCGAAATTTTGAAGTTAGGAAAATCTAACTATTTTCGTGCCAGAAAAAAATCTATCGCTACCTATTACTCCAAAACTTGGAAAGATACAGACTTCATGCTAACGCCATTTTATTAATAAATTAGTAACAATTTCAAATATGATAACAATATTTGGAAACTTTTCGAAATTTTGGACTTAGAGAAATCTAACTATTTTCGTACCAGAAAAAAATCTATCGCTACCTATTACTACAAAACTTGGAAAGATAAAGACTTCATGCTAATGCCATATTAATAATAAATTAGTAACAATTTAAAATATGATATCGATATTTGGAAACTTTTCGAAATTTTGGATTTAGGAAAATCTAAATATTTTCGTACCAGAAAAAATCTATCGCTACCTATTGCTCCAAAACTTGGAAAGACACAGACTTCATGCTAACGCCATTTTATTAATAAATTAGTAACAATTTCAAATATGATATCGATATTTGGAAACTTTTCGAAATTTTGAAGTTAGGGAAATCTAACTATTTTCGTGCCAGAAAAAAATCTATCGCTACCTATTACTACAAAACTTGGAAAGATACATACTTCATGCTAACACCATTTTTTTAATAAATTAGTAACAATTTCAAATGTGATAACAATATTTGGAAACTTTTCGATATTTTGGATTTTGGGAAATCTAACTATTTTCGTACCAGAAAAAAAATCTATCGCTACCTATTACTCCAAAACTTGAAAAGATAAAGACTTCATGCTAACGGTATTTTATTAATAAATTAGTAACAATTTTAAATATGATAACGATATTTGGAAACTTTTCGAAATTTTGAAGTTAGGGAAATCTAACTATTTTCGTGACAAAAAAATCTATCGCTACCTATTACTCCAAAACTTGGAAAGATACATACTTCATGCTAACGACATTTTATTAATAAATTAGTAATAATTTCATATATGATAACAATATTTGGAAACTTTTCGAAATTTTGGATTTAGAGAAATCTAATTTTTTTAGTACCAGAAAAAAATCTATCGCTACCTATTACTCCAAAACTTGGAAAGATTCAGTTTCTGATAAGCCATTTTATTAATAAATAATTAACAACTTCAAATATGATAGCGATATTTGGAAACTTTTCGAAATTTGGAAGTTAGGGAAATCTAACTATTTTCGTTACAGAAAAAAAATCTATCGCTACCTATTACTCCAAAACTTGGAAAGATACATACTTCATGCTAACGCCATTTTATTAATAAATTAGTAACAATTTCAAATATGATAACAATATTTGGAAACTTTTCGAAATTTTTTATTTAGGGAAATCTAATTTTTTTAGTACCAGAAAAAAATCTATCGCTACCTATTACTCCAAAACTTGGAAAGATACAGACTTCATGCTAACGACATTTTATTAATAAATTAGTAACAATTTCAAATATGATAACAATATTTGGAAACTTTTCGAAATTTTGGATTTAGGGAAATCTAATTATTTTTGCTTACCAGAAAAAATCTATCGCTACCTATTACTTCAAAACTTGGAATGATACAGACTTCATACTAACGCCATTTTATTAATAAATTAGTAACAATTTCAAATATGATAAAGATATTTGGAAACTTTTCGAAATTTTGAAGTTAGGGAATATAACTATTTTCGTACCAGAAAAAAATCTATCGCTACCTATTACTCCAAAACCTGGAAAGATACAGACTTCATGCTAACGCCATTTTATTAATAAATTAGTAACAATTTCAAATATAATAACGATATTTGGAAACTTTTCGAAATTTTGAAGTTAGGGAAATCTAACTATTTTCGTACCAGAAAAAATCTATCGCTACCTATTACTACAAAACTTGGAAAGATACATACTTCATGCTAACGCCATTTTATTAATAAATTAGTAACAATTTCAAATATGATAACAATATTTGGAAACTTTTCGAAATTTTGGATTTAGGGAAATCTAACTATTTTCGTACCAGAAAAAATCTATCGCTACCAATTACTCCAAAACTTGGAAAGATACAGACTTCATGCTAACGCCATTTTATTAATAAATTAGTAACAATTTCAAATATGATATCGATTTTTCGAAATTTTGAAGTTAGGGAAATCTAACTATTTTCGTGACAAACAAAAATCTATCACTACCTATTACTCCAAATCTTGGAAAGATACAGACTTCATACTAACGCCATTTTATTAATAAATTAGTAACAATTTCAAATATGATAAAGATATTTGGAAACTTTTCGAAATTTTGAAGTTAGGGATATAACTATTTTCGTACCAGAAAAAATCTATCGGTACCTATTGCTCCAAGGCACGGAAGATACAGACTTCATGCTGGCATCAACATTAATATATGATGTTATATTTATTGTACCTTATTATTGACATTACTATTCTTCCTTCTTAAATCTCTTCTTTCTATGCATTGATGTTATATCATCATATATCTGATTTTATTATGTTTGGTTATTCCATATTATAGATCTCAATCTTAAATCATATATCTTTATTTTTATATATATATGTATTATATTATTTTATTATTTTGTGTGTGTGTGTGTGTGTGTGTGTGTATTTATTATTTTATTTATTATTATTATTATTATTACTATTATTATTTAT
>JABUQX010141243.1:0-10000 GCA_015478945.1 Trachelipus rathkii
CGGTATTACTTCGTTCAGTTCTATATAAATGGGGATGTTTAACCGTTTTCGCATTTATCGTGAAAACGCTTTCGCGTTTTCGTGCGCCGCTTTATATATATATATATATATATATATATATATATAACATATATATATTTATATATATATATATATATATATATATATATAGCAACATATATATATATATTACTGCTATATTTATGCTATATATATATATATATATATATATATATTATATATATATATATTTATATATTTTGTACGGTTCTGCTGCTTACAAGAAATACCAAAAATTCTTCCTAATAAAGAAAGTGAATTTGACAAAAATCATTTCTGATAATGTTAATAAATATAATGAACTTTTAAAAGAAAATCTGTCAGCATTGGACTTCATTCATCGTGGCCGTATTCTATCCTAAACAACAAAAAACATCAAATCTGAGATTGTTGAAACACAAAACAAAAAAATTTCTCTTAGTTTACAGTCAAACAACTTCACTCTTAATCCAGATGAAGTAATTTTCAATCAGTTTCTTTTATTTTAAAAATCGACTCGTGCAAATTGAAGGAGATCCATGAGAGTAAACCAGAAAGACAAGTAACGGGATTACTGATGGAAAAAGTCATCTGGAGCAGCGAAGTGGGTCGACCGAGATTTGTATTTGAAGGAGAATCCAACGAGGAACAAAAGCAGGGTTTGATGTTACTAGGTGCAGTTAAAAGTCGGACTGTTCGTAAGTTGTGTTTTTATTAGTATAATAATTGAAATTTAATGACTGTTCTTCGGATAGATTTGGTGTTATATTTTTTTTAACAATTGAATGTTTTACAAAGTTGAAGTGAGATGGAAAGGCATTTTATTATTTTAAGTTGTGTGCAAATATATATTAGAAAACGAATTGCGTATATTTTAACTCCTTCTCCATATTGTTGCAAGTATAAGGGTGATAATAAGGTTATAGCATTGAAAGAAAGAAAAAAAAAAAACAAAGAATAATGAGAATATATATATATATATATATATATATATATATATATATATATATATATATATATATATATATATATATATATATATATATATATTCACTGCTGTAACTGTTATTATTATTATTATTAAAAATTTTGCTAAAATAGCGACGCATGCCATACCCATATATATATATATATATATATATATATATAATAACATATATATATATATATATATATATATATATATATATATATATACCTATATACTATATATATATATATATATATATATATATATATATTTATATTTATATTTATATTTATATTTATATTTATATTTATATTTATATTTATATTTATATTTATTATATATTTATATTTATATTTATATTTATTATATATTTATATTTATATTTATATATATATATATATATATATATATATATATAATTTTGTATATATAACCATATATATATATATATATATATATAACATAACTAACGCCTTAATATGCTTAACATACTAACTATAATATATGCTTATATATATATATATATATTAGTGATGCATCGGAGAGTTGGCCGGTGCCTCCTTCTAGAAAAATTTTCCTCCGTGCCCGGTCGCATTATATATATATATATATATATATATATATATATTTAACTATAACACTACTCTATATATATATATATATATATATATATATATATATGCTGATATATATTCATATATATAATATATATATATATATATATATATTTATATATTTTGTACGGTTCTGCTGCTTACAAGAAATACCAAAAATTCTTCCTAATAAAGAAAGTGAATTTGACAAAAATCATTTCTGATAATGTTAATAAATATAATGAACTTTTAAAAGAAAATCTGTCAGCATTGGACTTCATTCATCGTGGCCGTATTCTATCCTAAACAACAAAAAACATCAAATCTGAGATTGTTGAAACACAAAACAAAAAATTTTCTCTTAGTTTACAGTCAAACAACTTCACTCTTAATCCAGATGAAGTAATTTTCAATCAGTTTCTTTTATTTAACTACAAGTATAAAAAATTATTTTGCTAAGGTTTGTATTTTGGATTGATACCATCTAAGCAAAATTTATGTAAATTTCTTCCACCCTTTGGAAAGTTGTTAAGACATTAAGAATTTCCCCATTTATAAATTCACAGACGAAAAGAAACGTCACATTTTCAACGAATTAAAAAACTGAGTATTTGGAACTTAGAAATTTTAACCCTAATAAACTGATCGGAAACCTACTTAAAAAGCTTGAATCTAATATAGATTTATTTATAACTAGACCTGATAAAGGAGTTGGTATTGTTATTATGGATACAAATAACTATATTATTAAGATTCATGAACTTCTTTCCGACACTACAAAATTCAGTGTCATATCTAACAACCGTCTTAAACTAATTTATCTAGTTGAAGATAAGCTCAATAGATTGCTAATAAAATTAAATAACAATAATATGATTACTTTTGGTGTTTACAATTCACTTTACTCATGGGGTGACAAACCTGGGATTCTTTATGGCCTGGTTTATTCATTAGGTCGATTTTATCTGCTATAGACACTATTAACTATATAATCTATCAAAAAATTTCATTCCATTTCTAGGCAAATTAACTAAAAATGATTACTTGATTACGGACACTTCAAGGCAGAAAGTGGGATTGAATGCTATTGACTGATTTATAATTTGATATACGTTCAAGCCAAGGAACCTACAAGTTATATAGAATTAATTCCACTGTTAAGTTGTCAAAAAAATTATATATATATATATATATATATATATATATATATATAATATATATATATATATATGTATATATATAACTTAACAATAAATATAATATATATTTCTTTCAATCTGTCTATATATATATATATATATTTATATAATATATATAATATATATATATATACAGTATATATATATATATATATATATAACACCTAACTAATAACAATATACTAATATATATATATAAATATATCATGTATATATATATATATATATATATATATATATATATATATATATATATATATATATATATATATATATATATATATATATATATATATACCGTTGGCCAGTTAAGAAATGACTTGTCAAAAATAGTGAGGATTATTTCAAAATATTTTTCTTTTATTCCTTTTAATCGCTCGGTTGTAAAATTTCGAAATTATCGCTTATATGATCATTTGCTTTTCAAGTGACGATATATTCTTAATTACTTTTAGGAATGCAAACAAATACAACAATGTTGATTTAATAAAAGTAAACATTTATGTCAATTCTAACTTATTATGTAGGCCCTAAATGGAAATAGATTGGTAATTATCAATTTTGATTCAATGTTTAGACAGGAATCAATTCCTTAAATTTGATTAGATTTTAACAAAACAAAATGGAAAAGGGATCATTTGGGGTGCTCTAGAACGTTCATTTCGGGCGTATTTCTGTTTTTCTATTCTCTATTATTTCTTCGAATTATCTTCACTTTAAGTTTTATATTGCATGTAAAAAATAAAAAAAATTTTTTGTCGTAAATGATTTTCTGTTCACGATGTACGTTAAATTTTCAGAGCTTATATATTTAGAGAAGAAACACGATTTTTATTTACCTATATGAATTTTTCCCTTTACTAAATCGTTTTGCTGCTGCTTCTAGGAAATAAATTGAAATGATAAAGAAATATTTTATTCCCCGTGAATGGTGGATAAACTGTTGGGTACAAAAAAAATTATCTAACTAAAAAATGTGATTTGCCTGAATTATATAATCTTAAAATTTCATATAGATCAGGTTAACAGAAAAAAAGGAAGTACGAAAAATAATTTATGACAAAAAAATATTTTTCAAGCAGTGCAAAATTCAAATTAAATATAGCTCTGAGACGGAACAAATAATAATAATAATAATAATAATAATAATAATAATAATAATAATAATAATAATAATAATAATAATAATAATAATAATAATAATAATAATAATAATAATAATAATAATAATAATAATAATAATTAAAATAATAATAATAATAATAATAATAATAATAATAATAATAATAATAATAATAATAATAATAATAATAATAATAATAATAATACACACAATATAATAATAATAATAATAATAATAATAATGATAATAATGATAATAATAATAATAATAATAATAATAATAATAATAATAATAATAATAATAATAATAATAATAATAATAATAATAATAATAATAATAATAATAATAATACACACACACACACACACACATAATAGTAATAATAATAATAATAGTAATAATAATAATAATAATTATAATGATAAGGTCCTTGAGTATTTGATCCCCTGTTTTATTTATTTTTACCAAATAAATCGATTCGAACGAAGCATATTTGGAGGAGCTCAAAAATTTTACAATTGTTGTTTTTATCTATTATATCAGTGATTCCCAACCTAGGGGTAATTACCCCCAAAGGGGTAAAATGGGATTTTCCGAGGGGTAAAGATAAGTACAAGGATTGGATCATCGCACAGTCGAAAAACAAAATTATTAACAAAATCATCCGCATCGAAATCTAGCTAACTACATAATCACTAATCACTAGTGATTAGTTAGTGTATTAGAAAATTTTTGGTAATAATTTTTATTACCTAAAATACGAATACAAGGATGCAACGCAGCGCCGCCAGATGGCGGGTCTATCGGCTCGCTCGTCGATCGTTGTTCCATAGTGTATTAATATATTAATTATCTGTGGTTGTTCGTTTGAGTCAAGCAGTCGTTCGCCCGACACCCACTGACCAATTCGTGCATGTGTGGTTGATCCTACCGATTTCGCCAACTTCTGAACATATTTTAGTTTGTTTGGACGAGAAGCAAAAGCGAGACTTAAAAGGTTGAGAAACGCTGCTTTAAAATATCGCTTTCAAAGTACTCGCACTCTCTCACGGCTATTTGTAGCGAAGAATCTAAGCTGGGGTTTCACTAATTTGGCTTAAATAAGTAATTGTTTGCTTGTTTGTTATGCGCATGATTGGATACGATAAAAAATCGGACGTAGTTCCCACACTTTACGAGTCTAAAATATTTTAACAGCTTAAGATAAGGTTGCCAGTTTTTTCGGAAATTGCAGCTTTACCAACGCCAAGCTGGAGTTGAAGACGTTTCGATGTTCCCAGAACACTTGAGAAAAAATGGTGCTTGACGGAAGAAATGAAAAATGCTCATTCACAGATCAAATAACTCTCCACTTGTCATCAGTAGTACATTCTATCAGCAAATATTTTCCTGATTTGGAAAATCGCCAAGTAAATGCTTGGGTGCTAAGACCCTTTTCAGTGGATGAAGGAATATTTCCAGATACTGAATTTAAAGCCAAAGCACAATTCCTTGGACTTGGCGAAGACAACACACTGAAAATAGATTTCGAAAAACACCTTGCAACATTTTGGCGAAAGATTGGTGGTGAGTATCCATTATTATCGGGAAAAGCCTTGAAAATGCTGATCCCATTCGCCACAACTTACAAGTGTGAAAGTGGATTTTCGATAATGGTGACAATGAAAACAAAAGCAAATATTAAACAAATTGTTAGAACTAAGCAATATCAACCGTCTCATTGAATTAAATTACTTCTTGATTTAATAATAAATTGCTAAAAAAACATTTTATTTTTTTGTTATAATGATTAAAATTAATTAAAAATATTTATTTTTAGTAATTTAAAGAAAAAAAGGCAATAGCTAATAGCTAATTTGTTTTTTAAATAAAACTTTTTGGGGGTATTTGCTAATATCTAATCCGCTTTAAGGGTAATAGCCTCAAAAAGGTTGGGAACCGCTGTATTATATATATTATTTTGCGATTTTATTGAAAATAAAATAATTTTAATTTTCTCAGTTGGAAATAACATTTCATCATTATTTTCAACAACTTTAGTTATTTTTTTAAGTTGCAAATGTCTTTTTTTCTAATATTTCATCATTTAATAGTGTAATTAAAACTGAATTAGATGGTTGTAAATTATATATATATATATATATATATATATATATATATATATATATATATATATATATATATATATATATATATATATATATATATATATATATATATATATATATATATATATATATATATATATATA
Organism: Trachelipus rathkii; assembly: GCA_015478945.1. Taxonomy (NCBI): domain Eukaryota; kingdom Metazoa; phylum Arthropoda; class Malacostraca; order Isopoda; family Trachelipodidae; genus Trachelipus; species Trachelipus rathkii. Next base: position 6,176 of record JABUQX010141243.1, read on the forward strand.
TATATATATATATATATATGAAAAATATTTTTGAAATCACGGAACAGAACTTGTTCAAATTTTTTTATATATGGGGTATCATTAATTAATTTTTTTAACCCCGGCCACACGAGCGAAGCGAGAGGGGCACCCCCGAGGGGGGAACAGGGGGATTAAGCAGAGTGGGGCACCCTCGTTCCGGCGGTTTAGAATACTTCTTTTGTCGTATTATTTATTTTCAGTAAAATAAAGAAAAGAAATTAAATTACTTCGTATTTCCTCATTTATCGATATTTTTTGTTTTCACAAATTATAAAGATATATCGATCGCATTCCAAACTCTACCTAAGATCCAATAATAATAATAATAATAATAATAATAATAATAATAATAATAATAATAATAATAATAATAATAATAATAATAATAATAATAATAATAATAATAATAATAGTAATAATAATAATAATAATAATAATAATAATAATACACAGAATAATAATAATAATAAAAATAAAAATAAAAATAATAATAATAATAATAATAATAATAATAATAATAATAATAATAATAATAATAATAATAATAATAATAATAATAATAATAATAATAATAATAATAATAATAATAATACAGCTAGACACACATATTTTATTTCTAAAATTATATAAATATTATGAAATGATATATATATATCAATGTATATATATGTACATCATTATTATTATATTTTTATTAAAAATATATAATATATATAATATATTATATATATATATATATATATATATATATATATATATATATATATATATACAGTGTGTGTAGGGCAGGATTCTTGATTTAGGGGGTGGCAAAGGTTGAGTGATATATATATATATATATATATATATATATATATATATATATATATATATATATATATATATATATATATATATATATATATATATATATATATATATATATATATATATATATATATATAATTATGGTCTTCAAAATTGCTGTAATATTTCTTTTATTTTCTGCAATTGTTTTTTAATGTGTTGTCTGCAGCTGAATATCAACGGGTACGCCTTCCGTGATTGATTTAACAGCTTTGGCAGCCGCCAAATGCTATCGACATACTGAAAGTTCTAGCGGAAAATAATGTCAGAAGAATCCAGCTGTATAAAAGCACAAACTAGTTGACTTTAACCCAATATGAAAACGAAAACACATTAAAACTTTAGAAAAAATAATATAATACGTTAGTAATTAGTAATTACTACTTCATTATCTGTCGATTGAAGCCCATTTGGCGGCTGACAGAGCTGCTATATATATATATAATCACAACCTTAAAATTAAATTAAATAAAATTAAAATAAATTTAAATTAAATCCTGCCTACGCCCATATATATATATATATATATATATATATATATATATATATATATATATATATATATATATATATATATATATATATATATATATATATATATATATATATATATATATATATATATATATATATATATATATATATATATATATATATATATATATATATATATATATATATAGAGAGAGAGAGAGAGAGAGAGAGAGAGAGAGAGAGAGAGAGAGAGAGAGAGAGAGAGAGAGAGAGAGAGAGAGAGAGAGAGAGAGAGAGAGAGAGAAAATTACTATACATTTTTACTTTCAAATTGATAGTAAATAAGCTTCTTTACTTAATAAGTTTATTCATAATCAAAATGAATAAAAATGAATTTTTAAACATTTGAAAATGGTCGAAATATCAGATTATTATTTATATTAGTTACTGACATACTATAAAAATAATATTATAATTTTAAAAATTGAAATTTTTTGTTTTCTTTATTTAAAAATTTGTCAAATTTAAAATTATATTTAAAATATATATCAGTTTTTATAAATCACTACAATAAATTATAATTTAATATATTTATTATACCGGTATTAAAATGTTCCCATATTTTTGGTTACTTTTTCTCATAAGACTTCGTTTAAATCATTTGTGCTCACAAACGATAAGAAATGCCCGAGTTTGTGCTTATTTTGTCTAATTTTTCACAAAATCGTAAAAAATTACGTTAATTCCGTAAAGTTGCTATTTTCTGTGCCTATACCGAATTTAGAATGTTTTTACGAAAAAATTTAAACAACAAATAGCGGCTGGAAGCAGGCATCAAATTATTATTTTTTCAATGGATTGATAAGATTTGTGATTAATGACTATAAAATTAATAAGACTGTGCCAAATATTTGTTTGGTATTCATATTTTTTTCCTGTTTGATATATTCGTCAAGAAATCAAATAATACTGTTTTCACATCGTGGAAGACCCGTTTGAATTGAAAATATTTCATTCAATAAAATCAGTTTTAAATCTAATTTCTTCAAAATCGTTGAACTCCATCGCAATAGTTGATCAATTATTTGAAATATAAACTCTTAAACTAACTAAAATTAATGGAATGTTTCTAAATACTATTAATGGAATAAAATTAATTATCCCATCTGAAAAAATAGAAAAAATCTAAGAATCTCATCTTAAAAGATAAAGAAACATACAGAAAAAAAAAAACGAAAATAGAAAATTAATAGAAAATAAAAACTGATATGTAAATAGAAAATTAGTTACTCCACAACTTTACTAATCTAAAATTCCTTCTGTTCTTTAATAAGAATAACATAAAAATTGGGAAGTTTGTCAAGACTAATTAAAAACTTTATAACTTTTTTCTTATCAGTAGTATATAAATATAATTGTGGTGTCTGTGATGTCACCAATAATAAGAATATATTCGAAGTCTTTCAATTGGCATTGCTGACCACAAAGGAGTTTCTTTCAGAACTTTGAACCATTTGCATCATCTTTCCTATTCGGCTATTAACTCTAGTTCTCTTCAATCAAATCACACAATGAAGGATTCCCATTTTAATACTTTAAATGTTGAACTTCAATTCGCTTGAATCTTTGTATATTAAGAATCATAAACCAAAGTTAAATAAAAATTGGATTTCTGATTATATAATTTTGAAATGAAATTTAACCACATATATATTATGATAGCACATATCTCTACATGATAAATTTTAAATAGTATTAATTGATATTATATTTTTACCGTAATTTTTAATATTGAAATTTTAGTTATTGTTATTATTATTGTTCATTCTAATTATAGCCTTGTAAATGTGTTAAAGATAAACTCACCCGAAACAAGTGTGCAATAGATTTAATAATAGAAAAGCTTATCTCTTTTGCAGTGGCGGCTCGTCCATAGGCACTGCGGAACTGCAGCCCCCCCCCCCCAAAATTTCAGAACTAAGCCACAACTACTAAACAGTATTTGTTATTTCCTTGTAACTCTCTCTCTCTCTCTCTCTCTCTCTCTCTCTCTCTCTCTCTCTCTCTCTCTCTCTCTCTCTCTCTCTCTCTCTCTCTCTCTCTCTCTCTCTTATATATATATATATATATATATATATATATATATATATATATATATATATATATATATATATATATATATATATATATATATATATATATATATATATATATATATATATATATATATATATATATATATATATATATTTTTTTATCTTTAAAAAAATAACTGTCGAAAAATTAAATCCATAGAAAATACAGTAATGGGAACTTCAAAAATTCTTTGTTCCCAAAATAGCTCTATACCGTATATTTTTACTTATGTAATCCGAGCGAGATGTGTCACCGTGATCGTAGCTTATAAAAGGTAAGCTGGAACAAAAAGTGAATTTGTTCTTGCCTGATATTTTTTCTTTTTTGAACTTCACATTTATCCTCTTT
>JABUQX010141245.1:0-10218 GCA_015478945.1 Trachelipus rathkii
TCAAGCGAATTGATGGTTCGACGGCTGATATAATCAAAAAGGATTATGAACTTTTGATATCTAATTCCTTTGTCCTTGAACTTCTGAAAAATTTTTAATGAGGAAGATAGACTCGATCAACTTTTCATTGAAATTTTTAAAAATGTAAACGTTAAAAAGAAACAAAAAACTTTGTAACACTGATTCTTTCTTTATTTCATGGGAATGCTTCATAGCAGAGAGGTTTCTCGACAAGAAACCAGACATTGTCTACAAGAAGAATTTGTGTGAGAAGAGTCGGTTATTTGCTAAAAGGATTGTGCTGAAGAAATGAAAAAGAAAATACTTTTTGGAGGGTTGATTATTGTATTACAAATGAGATGATGTCATACTACCGCAATGCTTCCTGACGGTAAAAAAAACCTTAGCAAAAGAACTATTTTAAAGCAAAAACTCTGGAAGGTGCAAAAAAAAAAAAAAAAAAAAAATAAAGGAAATTAGCAGCTGAGATTAAAGAGGCTGAAAAAGTTAAGGAGAGAGAAATATTGTTAAAGAGACAAAAAACAACTTCATATTTTAAATAGCTTTTCTTAAACAGTCATAAACTTTTTTTTTTTTTTTTTTAAGATTAATGTACTTATTTAGTAGGTTTGGTGTTTAGATTTAAATAATTTTTTTTTTTTTTTTAGAGAAAAGAAATATTTTATTTCATTTAAGAAAAGAAAATGTGCAAATGTTTTTATATTTTTGTGTACCTTTGTTTTTGTAATTTTTATTTTGAAATAAAGTAAAAGAAAAGGGAAAAATGAAAGCAAAAGCAGGGACCTGGTAAACATATTTGGCAGATATTTAGAAAATTAATTGAGATTGTGTTTATAACTTTAGTTATATAAATAATTTTGGAAGTCTTTAAAAAATTTTCAATGCAAATATAAATTTCACTTGTAAAATGTCAAATTGTATGATGTCGTTTAAATTTGTGAAAGCTGGCCAAGAAAATTTGTTTACTGGGATGGTTAGAGGGTGGGCTCTGGAGGGCTTTCATTTTTTCACCTTTCCTTATTGATAACAAAGAAAAAATGATGTTTTTTATCATTTATTTTAGTCCAGGGAAATTTTGGAAGAACAGGGAAAAAACAGGGAAAACACAGGGAATTTGAAAATTTCAACTTGGTATACACCTTGATTTAACCACGCTTCTTTTTACTTTTAACCGCTTGCTTCACTTCTTCATTCCACCACTCACTGTTAACATTCTTACTTCCTACCTTAGCACATCCACATACTTCTTTTGCACTGCTAACAATTGCTTCCTTCATTTGCTCCCAGATTTGTTCAGTTTCAACTTGTTCACATTCAACTGATTTACTTGCGAGCGTTCTTACATACGAATCCTTATTACCTTGTTCACTTAACTTCTCACTCTTAATTTTACCCACTTCCTTCCGTATCACCTTCCTCTCCATCCAAGCCCCACTAACTTAATTTTACATAGAACAACATAATGATCCGATAATCCCATTCCTAAACCCCTCACTGATTTAACATCCAACACATACTTCAACATCTCCTTCACCAACACAAAATCAATCATACTTTTCACTTCGATACCATCTCTACCTACACCAACTCTAGTATACTTATGGATACTCTTGTGTTTAAAGAAAGTATTACTTACACACATACTTCTCATATATATTTTGGCGGGAGATGTAGGATGGAATAAAATTCTTCTTATAAAAATAGTTCAAAACCACCTGTTATACCATCCACTTTTTAATCACCTATCCAACCATTCCAGGTCCCCAACACTATCAATCTGAAGCTTCTACTCACCATCGAAACATCGTTCAGATTATCCCAAAAAATCGTACTCTCTTCAAAGTTTCCCTCAGATGGACCATACGTCACAACCACACATACCTTGACCTTCTCAAACTTAAATTTAATTCCATTAGAATTCTGGGACTCACACACACAAAGTCTACCACATAGCTCTATCCCACAAGTCACTCATCAAAGTAGCTCCCTTCTCTCCCCCTCTCATTCCTTTCCACCAGCACACACACATTTCACCACACCACTCATTTTCACCGTTTTCCTTTCATCTTTGTTTCCGTCACACAGTGAGCAATCAAATTTGCCCTTTCTAAATACATCCATCACCTCTGTCTTTACTCTTCTCCTCAACATTATTCCTCTGACATTCCATGTACCAACCGATTCGCTACAATTTCGCCGAAAGATAGACGGCCGTTTACGGCGATCACGACCATCTCAAGGCATGCATTGGCATTCCTAGCAAGAGATGGGTGGTGAGGTGGGCAGTATCCCAACTACCCCCCGATCCCTTAGTCGGCTTCACGACACAGGACATACGATGTGGGCAATTCTTTCTCCACACATAGGGATATGAGTAGTAGGGATGTCTTTGTAAGGTGTTATCTAAGAAGAGAGGGTGTGGATATAAGTATTGTATATGATATGTGGATAATGGTGGTCAAGTAATATATTGCCTGGAGGATAAGTGTGTGAAGAATATGAACGCAAAAGAAAGACGCACCATTAAAAATGGGAGGTAATTTCATCGCTTCGAGTATGCGTGTACTCTCCCTCTATATGTACTCTCCCTCTATATATATATATATATATATATATATATATATATATATATATATATATATATATATATATCTATATCTACTCCTCTCTCTATATATATATATATATATATATATTCCAAAAGGAAAAGGTTTTCCAACATCGTCGTCGAACTCTTGAGGAATTGAAGGAAAGGATCCGAGAGGAAATCGACGGAATTCACCCTGAGATGGCACGGAGAGTCATGGAGAACTTCCAGGAACGATCTATGATCCACCATGTTTAACTGAAAACTTTCATATATATATTTCAAATAAAGTTATTTGCAAGGAATAACATAGTTTTTATTAACCTTTTTTTCTAATTTTTACATTTTTATTTTTAATGTTTAAATGAGTATTTCGTAAATAAGGTATGTTGCTGATTATTTAAAATAAAAGGTGTATTATATATGTATGAACATCATTATACAATATCTCATTGTTAAAAGAAATGACGCTTATTATATTTGTTCCGCAAAGCATATATCTCTAGTCTATCAAGAATTGCCCCCCTCCAAAAAAAAAAAATTTGCAATAATATAAGTGCCTCTTTTTAATATTTATTGTTCTATTCTATATCTGGTAGCATTGTCATTCCCTTTTAAAAACTATATAAAAGATTGATACCGTATTGTTTATTTGTCAATTCACAATTTTCATTTTTTTTTTAGTGTTAGGCTAAATATATGTTTATATTTTATACAAATTATTTTGTAGTAAAAAAATCATTTATTATGTGATTTCATTCAATTTTGAAATTTTTAGTTAATATTATATAATATTGTCAATATTTTCAAATATTATTGCCTTAAGATTAGGGATGTGCCAAAGTATTGGTATTAGCCATTTTTCCGGGCTGGTATTGGCTCCCAAGGGTATTGGCATTTAGCACAGGTAGTGATTAGTCAAAGGAAATGTTAATTATATTTTTCGTTATTAAAATTGATGTTAAAAAAAAGGGCAAAGTAACAATATGTTAATGCTCTTGAAACTTCCATTCGAGAAGTTTATAAAATAAGAAATAGGTGGTCTTTTTCATACCTAAAAAAAAATTACAATATAACAAATTAATAGGAAGTATTGGTATTTGCTGAAATTCCAGTATTGGTATTGGCAGTAGCATCAATGAGAGTATTGGTATTGGCCAAAGATTCAGTTCTGGCACATCAATACTTAAAATATTTACAATTTTTGTATAACATTAAATGCGAGAGGTTTTATAATTTTCTTTTTTCATTTTCGTTATAAGTATGTATCATGATAATATAATATTTTATATCTTTGCCACCATTATTAATTAGCTTAAAACAATTTCAAATTCTTATGAAAACTAAATACAATAGGTAATATGTTTTTCTTTGTCATTATTTACTAATATGGCAAAGTAAAACTCATTACCTACATATATCTATATATAGATATATGTAGGTAATGAGTTTTACTTTGCCATTAGTAAATAATGACAAAGTAAAACATATTACCTATTGTATTTAGTTTTCATAAGAATTTTTAATAATGGGGTCAAAGATATAAAATATTATATTATGTTGATATAAAAAATTATATCTTAATGATTGAAAGCTTTGATTGAAAGGCTTTGATTGAAAATTGATGTAAAATTTTTTCGCTCCTGAGAGGAACCGGGGGTGATTGGAAAATTTATATCAAGTTGATATAAATTTTTTTTTCTGTGTATATATATATATATTTATATATTCATATCATGTCATGTCATTCTCACCACATAACCCCATTCCCGAGATCGAAATAACCTCAACCGAGGCGGAAATTGTATATATATATATATATATATATATATATATATATATATCTTTGTATATAACACCCATATATATGCTGCTATCTTTATTTGCTATAACCTTATATATATACATATATGTATATGTGTATATATATATCCGTATATATATATATAACAAGTATGAACGGGAAAAATGAGTTCTCCTTCCGAAGGTAGAAACAATTATAAAGAACGCACCTCTTTTGGCTACACCTCATATGTGTGGTGTGGAAAAAAATACATTGCTAGAATTCATCAGTGTGTCGGCATTATTAAATATTCTTCAATCAAACTTAAAATTAACATCTAGCGTTTTACAGCATACATCATAATTTGAGAGGGTGAGACAAAAAAATTTAAATGAAATTTTGCCTCTTTTTATTCTTGGGCCACCTAATATATAACCTTATTTATATATATATAACTAATATATACTATATATATATATATATAATATATATATATATGCTATAATATAACTTAATAACTAATATATATATATATATATATATCTTTCTTTCTTATAGATATATATAACAAGCAATAACATATATAACGCTGTATATGCCAGCAGCCTTAGCAACTGTATGTATGCCAGTATATGTATGGCCTTGTAGCGCGCAGCACTGTAGCATAATATACCATATATGTAGCAGCAGCAGCCAACATATGTATATATCTTAGCCAACCTTAGCCAGCAGCAATAGCCCAGCCTTGTGTATAACATATGCTTAGCCAGCCAACCTTAATATGCTGCCAACAATAACATAACCAATAATATAGCAGCCAATATGCAGCGCGTAGCAATAACCAATAACCAACCAATAATAACTAATAATAATATATATATAATAATATCACGCAAAAAATAGTATATGTATATATATATATATATTTATATATATATAATATATGTACAGGTATAATAACCATATATATATATATATATATATATATATATATATATATATATATATATATATATATATATATATATATAAATATAATATAGATATAGAAAAAAATATTTTAATATATGTTATATATATAATAATATATATATATATATATATATAATAACGCTATATAATATAACAATAATATAATATAATATAGCATAATAACATATATATCTATATATATATATAATATATATATCAAAAAGATAACTCAATGAAAGATAGATAGATAGATAGATAGATAGATAGATAGATAGATAGATAGATAGATAGATAGATAGATAGATAGATAGATAGATAGATAGATAGATAGACGAAACACTGTGTTTGTGTGAAAAAAATTTGCAAGGATGAAGCGGAAGTATTAATATGTAAATTTTAATAAACAGTTTCAAACTCCCTTGAGCTAATGATTTTCCGTCAAGTTTGATGGATTGCTCTTTGAAAGTCTCATCTTGCTTGCTCTTGAACTGTTTCCATTACGTACACTCTTGAATATGATGTTTTTAAAATTTATGTTTTTTTGATATTATTCCGAAATCAACGCCTAATGTATTACAGAAGCCTAAAAATTTCAACTTATGTCAATTTACTTGCAAAAGTGCAATATTTTTCATCTATGAAAATTTTTACACACTATTTGGTTTTTCTTCCCATCGATCAGCTAATTTTCGCTGCAAGTATCGCTTTTGGAATAGATTCTCGATTCATTTTTGCCTACGTTTTGAAATAAATAAACATCGTTCACATATAATATTTAGTTATAACTCTAATATGCTTTTACACTTGAAAATATATATTTTAAGATTAATAATTTAAATTGATAGCAGAATTAATGTTCTAAAATTTAAACTTTAAACTAATTTTTGTAACTTTTTCTTTGTGGGTGTGTGAGTGTAACAAATAAATATTTTGCAATTAACTGTAAAGTTACAAAGTAATTCTTATATTTTCATTAAAAAAAATCAGTTTTGAGTTAATGTTTATTAATTAAAAACAAAAAGCAAACTATAATTGAAAAATTAAATAAAAATTTATAATTTAAATTTAACGAATTTCCAGTTTGACAATTTCCGTAACACATACATTTCGGTGTTAGAGCCTGTTAATCTAATTTATTGTGGGATTCCATATTTTGACAAAGAATCAATTTCAATATTTAATCTTTTATATATTATATATATATAATATAATAACTAACTTAATATATATATATATATATACTTTATATATATGTATATATATATATATAATAATATATATATATATTATCTTCTTCTTCTATATATATATAATATGTATATCATTCTAAACCTCGAGAAGCAGCATGCATGTGACAAAGAAACTATAACGGCTACAGGAATGAAGTAAAGGTTACTGATAATCCAGGATTTTTATCCATGAGAAATTAAAAAGGAAAATAACTTTTAAAATTGCAAATACGTGTTAAAAATGTTGGAAAATCTGTATGATAGTGATCATTTTTTGAGAAGAACGAAGGGGCTCTAGCGCTTGGAGGGAAAATCAAAGTTGCCAAATGTCGATTTTTATTTAAAGGAATTATCCCAAGGTAAACCACAAAGGTGGACAGAGTCGGGGTTTCTCGGTCTACCGGCTGATGACGGGGGAGGGGGGACTTCGTCCCCCTTCTGTCCTCCGTCGGCTTCGAACCCCCTAAAAAGGTAATAAAAAGAAAAATTAACATATTTTCCAGAGCATAATAATAAAAAAAATATTTCGTAACTCTTGCTCTCGTACTACTACTGCAGAAATGGAAAGTTAATGAGAGCGTACGATGCCAGACTAAGATTATACTAATATTTAAGGTGTTATTAATAAATATTAGAATAAAATATAATTTTTTTTAAGTTTCATTGATGAAATTGCTTGCTGAAATCAAAAATGTTATTTATTTTCCTGTAGCTGTTATAGTTTTTAGCTACATGGATGATGCTTTCGGGAGACTGGCAGTATGTATGTAATATGTATGTATGTAGTAATAATAATATATATATGTAATATAATATATATATATAATAATATAATAACTTTATATATTCAACTAATAATAATAATAATAATAATAATATATATAATATATATATATATATATAAACTTACTATATATATATATATATAATAATATATATATATATATATATAATATATAATATTTTAATAATATATAATATAATATAACATATAACATATATAATATATAACATATAATATATAATAATAATATAACAATATAATATATATACATGTGGCTATATCATAATATATACATATATATATATATATATATATATATATATATATATAGACACATATAACTATCTTTTATTTATATATATATATTTATTTAATATATATTCCCGAAGAGAACAAAAGTTTATTTATATTTTATAAAATGCATTTGTTGTTTATTAAATGTATGTATGTATGTATGTATGTATGTATGTATGTATGTATGTATGTATGTATGTATGTATGTATGTATGTATGTATGTATGTATGTATGTATGCGAATTTTACTCGTGTGTATGTTTATAACTTATTGAATAAATTTACCTTTATTACAAGCATATGGAAAATCTACACATTTTATGACCTCATTAAAGTTAGGGGGTAATTGACAGAATCAAAATATTTCCTAAGAAATTTGACTAGTTTTTTTTAGCAGCTTTAAAGAATTCTTTACCCAATTTAGCTTTATTTCCTATGTAAAGTAACAAAAACAGTTTAAGTTCATAATTAATTACCTTAAGAAATTTAATTTAATATCACAAATGTAATGAAGCAAATACAGAATAAATTTAGAAATAAAGTAACAATTTTATATTTATTTTAGAAACAAATTAAAATATAAATGACAATTTAAAAAGTTAAAGATAAATACAATATCATTTTATAAATAGAGAAATAAATAAAATTTTATTTAAGATAATAAAAAAAATGAATTTAGAGAAAATAAAAAAAAATAACAATCTCAATTCTTTGTTGTTTTATCTATTACATTATTATACATTATTCATCAGAAAGTTACAATAACAAATAGACTTTAACCTAAATTTACTTCAATTATTCGAAATTAATCAAAAATTATATTCCTAGAAACAAAAGTTACTAAAAAAATTACAATGGCATTAATATAGCTAAAATAACAAGAAAAGCGAGAGATACGACACCAGAAGCCTATAAACCTGAATCGTTTTACATTAACAAAGTCATTGAAAAAAAAATGAAGGAAAATTTAACTAAGAACGTTGCAGCAACAGATTGAAAGGGAAATCTGAGAGATAAGAAATGAGAAAATATTAATCTTCAATCTTATTATAGTGACAAGAGTTTACTGAACAAATTACGAGTATAGAGTAAAAATTTCAACAGATAAAGTAGGATAGGCGATGGATAAAAGAAAAATGTAACTTATCTTCAATTTTCTTACAGCAAAAATCTAATAAAAATATTAAAAAAAATTAGAGTGAAGAAAAAAATAAGAAAAGGAAGAAATAAAAGATAAAAGAACTAATCTTCAAACGACATTCATAAATTAAATCCCATTCCCTCTTGTCGCCTTTATTCCACGGCGCTCCATCCTCAAATAATAAAACGCCAAATTTCGGTGGAAAAAATAAATAATAAAACGAAAAAGAGATTCGTTCAAAATGTATTTTCGAAACAATCTGAAAAAATTTACGAATCATTTTGGGAAAAGATTTTACCGATATCCTAAAAAATAGGAAAATTTAAAACAATTTGAAACATTCCAAAGAATATGGAACAACGTGGAGGAGTATGGAACATTTGTTGGAACATTATGAAACAGTTGCAGTTATAAAAGGAAATTTAGGCACAATCTACAATGTGTTAAGAAATTTACTAAAATATTTAAGGTGTTTTTTTATTTTTATAAAATCAATACAAATAATTTTTTGTTTAAACAAATTTATATATATATAGGCTATATACACATATATATATATATATATATATATATATATATATATATATATATATATATATATATATATATATATATATATATATATATATATATATATATATTTATATATATATATATATATATATAAATATACTTTCTCTCTATTTATATATATATATATATATATATATATATATATATATATATATATATATATATATATATATATATATATATATATATATATATATATATATATATATATATATATATATATATATATGTATATATATATATATATATATATATGCAATATATTTTTATATCATTTATATATGCATATAAAATTATTTATATTTATATAAATATGAAGGTTTATGTATATATTTATATATATATATATATATATATATATATATACTTTAGACATATATATATATATATATATATATATATATATATATATATTTATTTTTATCTACTCATTTAATATAATAAAATGTATATAAAGTATATAAAATATATACATATAAATATATATATATATATATATATATATATATATAATAATATATATATATAATATATATACGCCATATAAAAATGTTTCTCTCTACATATATTTATCGGATACATCATCCAATATTATATGTTATGTACCCACTTTATGTGCTATTTCTATTTATATATATATATATATATATATATATATATATATATATATATATATATATATATATATATATATATATATAGACAAAAATATATAAATATATATATATATATATATATATATATATTTATATATATATATATATATATATGTATATATATATATAATAATATATATATATATATATATATATATGTATATATATAATATATATA
>JABUQX010141246.1:0-2500 GCA_015478945.1 Trachelipus rathkii
CGGTATTACTTCGTTCATTCTTAGTTTGGGTGTTTAACCGTTTTCGCATGCATCGTGAAACGCTTTCGCGTTTTGTGCGCCCTTTAATATATATATATATATATATATATATATATATAATATATATACTATATATATATATGCTATATATATATATATATATATATATATATATATATATATATATATATATATATATATATATATATATATATATATATATATATATATATATATATATATATATAAGTGATGCACCGGAAATCCGGCTCCGGCAAGGCCGGAGTTTTGTGTAACCTTAATTAATAAATACTTTTAATAATAGAATTAAAATTTTTCCCGTGCAGAAAAGGGGGCAAAATGATGAAAATAAATTTGAATATATAAATTTTATTTTCTGGAAATAAAAAAAGAATAAAAAAATTGTTTAAAAATTAATTAAATTTTTATTCTTTGGAACTAGAACAACGGCAAGAAACTTGAAGAAAGTGAAGAAACTAAAATTACCCTTTTATAACATTTAATAAATGTGTTAGAAAATAAAGATGAAAACTTCGAAAACTGTAAAATATATCTTTCTTTCTTTCTTTCTTTCTTTCTTTATCCTCCATTCTCTTCCCCCTAGATGTGGTGTAGTAGTGCGTGATATGTTTGAAAGATAGAATAGCTAGTAGAAGAGCATGCCGTAAGTCGAAATGAAAATAATCCCTACCATCCCCTACATACCTTCAAGTGAGCGCTCATCGCAGTTAAAACAATCCGCCCTAGGGATTCACAAGACTGCGATGAAACCTCGCTGTGGTATCTCGTCAATGTGGGGTTTATCCCCTGGACTAGGCCTACAACCATACCTCCCTCACAAAACCTCACCATTCATTCCTATTATACATCTTCTCGCCTCTGTCAAACTCGCATTCCTTTCCTTCAGACATTTCCTTTACTGACACAATCCATTTTTTCTTCGGTCTCCCAGCCGGTCGATTCCCAGCACAATCACCACTATGCATCCACCTACCCATCCAACTCTAATCCTTTCTTTCCATATAGCCAAACTCTCGTTTATTCTCTCATTTACGCACTTCTTCACACCATACAGCTCCCTAATGCGTTTATTCCTCATTTAATCAATTCTTCTCCCAACTAAAGCCCATCAGATTGTCCATCTTAACAGAGTGAACCTTACTTTTATACCACTTATTCTATACCATAGTTTCACTGCTATATATTAACACAGGTAACAACATACCCTCATTCAAAACCTTAGCGCACTCAAGACTTACTTACTCTCTTTGTATTAACCAAAGATTTAATTGCACCAGCCACTTTTCTGCCATTCACAGCTTCCTACTACGCTCTGCATCATCCGTTCCCTTTTCGTCCAACATATATCCTAAATATTTAAACTCACCCCTGTTCCAATTGCTCATCATCAAATTTGACTTCACACCGCTGACTCTCCTCATTTACTACCATAACCTTACTCTTATCTACATTTACTTTCCTTTGCACACTCGCCCAAATCCCTCTATCAATCCTCTCAAAATCTCTTCAAATTCGACACACAAAACCAAATCATTAGCGTACAACAAGCCGGAAACCCCCCACTCTCCTCCATTCTTCCTCATTCTAACACCTTCCCCTACAACCCCTACCTCTAATTCATTCATCACCCCATCCACATACAAATTAAATAACCAGGGAAACAAAACAGATCCATGCCTCACTCCACTATTAATATTTAAACAATCACTTTCAACTCCATTTTTTCTTACGCACGCATCACCATCGCCATACATACTTTTGATTCCATTCAGAAGCCTACCACCAACACAATACTTCATTAATACCTTCCATAGAGCTTCCCTATCAATGCTATCATATGCCTGTTGTAAATTCATAAAATTGGGAATACAATTTCTTCTTCTTCTTCTATATAATTTTCTCAGTCGTTTGTTTCAATGTGAAAATTATATCTATATATCCTCTACTATTTCTAAATACACTTTGTTCTTCGCCAGTCAGTCCCTCAGTCACTCGATGAACTCTTTCAACCAAAATACAGCATATATCTTCTCTGCAACTGTCAATAAACTATTTTCCTTATAGTTCCTAGTTTCCCTATAGTTGCGAGAGGTGAATTCCCTCGAGCATCTCCCGTTGTAATACTTATAGAAAATAGAAAGAGTGCCAATGTCCCGTCGCACTGAAAGAGGGTCAATGGAGTCAGGAAGTAGGGGACAGTTTATATCTCTTAGCCTTAACCCCAACCTTATCCAAAAGAAGAGTGGCACCGGAACCACCTCGACTTCTCACTCTTATTCCTCTCCAATTCCTTCCTTACCTCTTTCCTCTCCATCCATTACCCCACTAACTTAATCGTACATAAAAAAAAAAAACATGTTCTAATATTCCCATCCCCAACCCCCTCAATGATTTAACGTCCATTACATATTTCAACATCTCCATCAACACCAAATCAATCATACTTTTCAAAAGTTCA
>JABUQX010141246.1:7500-17500 GCA_015478945.1 Trachelipus rathkii
TTCTTTATATGTAGCATAATATATATATATATATATAACCTTAATAGCAGCCAGCCAGCAATAGCTGCTGCTGCTGCTATATATGCTGCTGTGCTCCAATAATATATGTATATATATATATATTTATGAATTAAATTGATACTGATTAGATAAAGGAGTCGACATCGTTTTTGAAAATGACCACGATTTCCTGTCACGACGATTTTTCCTGCCGACAATTTCAGTATTGGTTCATTAGATTTACTTTGTTTCCTCCTATAAATTCCGGGAACTCATTTAGACTGACCTAAAAAGGGAGGAGCCATCTTTTTTTTTTTTTTTTTTTGACATTATAAAATCCTTTTTAACCTTTATTTTCTGTAATAGAATCTGCAGTACAATAAAGGGATGATTTCGAAACATTTTAATTAGTTCTGCTAATTTTGTCTAAGACCTGTCATTCATTTCATTATTGTTTGATATATATATATATATATATATATATATATATATATATATGATATATATATAGAAAAAGAGAAAAGTATCTGTATGTGTATATAGATCTTTATATATATATATACTGCTATATATGCCCTGCTCATATATGCTGTACCTGGTATCGGCACCTAAAAAAAAAGAGTATCGGTATCGGTATCAGTTCTCGGCATCCGGGAATTTCTTTAAGACTAGTACAGATACTCGGTATCAAATCGGAAAAATATTACTTCTATCGGTATCGGTAAAAACGGCCGATACAGATGCCAAACCTGTTTAAATAATTAGAAATTTAACTTTAATAAAATTTTTAAAGTAACAATATATTACTGATAGGTAGCTTTGTTAACATTATTATTATTACCCATTGTTTAATAATTTTTTTCACAGTTGTGGCTGTTGTCTACACTTTTAATGTAATAATATATTTATATTCGAATTATCGGTATTTCAATGTAAATAACTTATCCGGTTATATTTGGTATCGATCAAACTGAAAAGTTTATTATCGTATAGCCAGTAAAAATTTGGCCACTCCATTCATACATATATATATATATATATATATATATATATATATATATATATATATATATATATATATATATATATATATACTATATATACTTACTATATATATATATATATATATATATATATATATACTTCTTCTTCTGTGCTATATGTATATATATATAACTTTATATGGTTCACCAATTCCTGTAACTTCGTCAAATTTCAAGGATTCATTATGACCACTTAACATATGCACCGCACATTAAGCTCCTGAAAACGACTTGTCATCTCGTGCTTGACCCATTACGATATCTCGCCTCAAAATCTTGTGGTGCCGATCACAGGTCCTATTACGTCTCCATACCGTCTATTCCGATCAGAGGCTTTACTATGGCTGCGTAGTATATGGTCAACTATACTAAAAACGGTATATCCCATCAAACAGAGGCGATCCATATCTCCATGGTAGCCATCCGATCGTTCCCCGGGTAAGCGAAGTTGAATCCTATGTGATGCCACTCTCCTCTTCGAGGGGAATACATCATGTGCACAAGTTATCTTCGCTTCAAACCCCAATACCGTCTGCTCTGACACCGATTCTGCGAGAATGCCTCGGAATACCTTACTGGCCATTTGCAAATACAGTTTATAACATCCTTAATTTCCTCAACATCGCTTTGCAAAAGGTGGCTGCCTTTCTCTTATAACGAAGGGTATACACCTTGGCTATTCCCTGCTCCTGCTCTCTCTCTCTCTCTCTCTCTCTCTCTCTCTCTCTCTCTCTCTCTCTCTCTCTCTCTCTCTCTCTCCAAATCTAGCCACCCTGCTGCCTTGTTAAAGGTGGACACCCTCTCACGTAAGGGGTAACTGGCAACGAATATTTGACAAAAGAAGCCAAAATGGCCGCCTCTTCTTTTCGGAGCTGTTCTAGGTACCTCCCGGATGCCAATGGACAAGGTCGCCTCCATCAACTGATTATTATCCTGCTCTCCGACAAGGCTTCCAGTCTTATTGGCAAGAGTGCTGGACGAGTGATCAGCGGGGGGCAAAACTTAGATATAAAACCGAACATTAGTGAGTAGTCTTCCTCCCACCGACGAAAGCGTTTGCACGAGGTGATACTTGCATGCCTCCGTATTGGCCACAGCAATATCACTCACAGCCACTATATGTCACGGGACCCTCCTCCCATCTGCAAATTTTGCCGTTGCCATACCCCGCAATCTGTTCACCAAATCTTCATTGATTGTCCCCAACTGGACCCCATTCGCAGTCGTCATTTTCCTACTTTATGGTCCATAACACCTTTTAAAGGTTATCCCATATCTTATCTGAATCCTCCCACTTTAACAGTAACTCCTATCTTCAAGAACTGAATATTCTTTAAAACATAATTTTGTTATGTAAAATTGGAACTATTTATAATGTAAAGACATCTTTTTGTTTAACACTTTATTTATTTTAAAATTTTCTTTGGCATTAGGAATATGTATAAGCCAGGACCCACCTATGGAGTTGATTATTCAACCCAGTGTGGCCGCTTCTCCGTGGGCCGTGGTGGGTCCTGTACACGAACTAAATATATATATATATATATATATATATATATATATATATATATATATATATATATATATATATATATATATATATATATATATATATATAACATATATACTATATACTATATATATATATAATAACCAATAACTAACCATATGCTGCTCATAACCTGCTTAATAACGCAACCTAACTAATATATATATATATATATATACTATATTATTGTGAGTGTGTATTTGTATGTGTGCATGTTTGTATATGTGTGTGTGTATGTATGTGAATGTGTGTGTTTGTATATGTGTTTGTTTTAGGATAGTTGCAGTCAAATTATGTTAGGTGACATGATGTAAAAAATTGGGTTGGGAGTTAGATTGCCCAAATCCCCATTTTAGAATCTTGGACCAATAGGCAGAACCGAAGACGACGGACAGGTAATACTTGCTGTCCGTTTTTGATCCATTTTTGCGCCGAAAATTGATATTTTTGGATTGTTATTGGTTAGATTAGGTTATATTACGTAATGCTATCTAATCTAACCAATGGCAATCCAAAAATATTGATTTTCGACTAAATTTTTTTGGGGATCAAAGACGGACAGCCACCTGTCCGTTAACTTCAGTCCTACTGTGGTCCAAAACCTAAAATGAAGATTTGAGACACCACTCCTATAACCTCACCTAAACTAACCTAACTTATCCTAACATAACCAAACTAAATCAGCACAATTTTACGGATAAAGGGAGTGCCTATGGGGGGATGAAGACCCGCTATTATGCACCCCAATAGTCGCACGCCTCCCATCGCACGCCTCACCTAGTCATTATGATTGCAATGCATCTTGGGCAGTTACAATGCATTCACCCTATGGTATTGTTTTTTTCATGGTATACGGCTAACTGCCATGCATTAACCACTAAGCATGACATATTAGTAAAAGTATGTTATAATATGAATGATTATGTTATGTTAGATGAAAGTATCATCTTTACAGATATATCAGTGTGGTATGCATACCAAAGAAATTATAATCCCCTTGCGCTTGATACTTCCTGCCGGAAGTGACTTTTAACTGCAGACTTCCCGTAATAACCTGTTTCATCTCTTTGCTTTCAAGCAATAATATCATCTCGCTTCATGTATTTTCAGTTTGATTCATGTCCTTGCAGTGAATGCACTTATATAAATGCTACGTTTAAGTAGTAACCTTAGTAGTGAATTGGCAAGAGTGCGAAGGTGGTGTTTTACCTTAAATAATCCAGATTTTTGTGTTGATTATTATAAAAAGTTTAGTGAAGTTAAAGATGTCAGAATTTAAGATTTGTATTTGGACATGAATGTGCACCCGAAACTGGTACAGTGCATCTGCAAGGATACATGGAATTTACGGCTTCTACTAGATTCTCATTGCTTAAAAAATTCTCAAGCACAGCTCATTGAGAACCTCCGTCAGGGGCAAATTTTCAAAATTAAAGATATTGCATTAAGAAGGAAGTTCCAAGTTTTCGGTGTTTGGGACTATGAGAAGGCACGTGTAACAGAGAGTCTAGATATGGAACAGCTAAAGATAAGCTTTCACCTAGAAATATCCTTCGAAAATTACTTGACGATCCGAACGATGATAATCAAATTCTGGAGGCTACTTGTCCCGAAAGAGAACTTAAGATGTTCGAATTTCTGAAGTTCGTTTTCAAATTAACGAGCGAGAAGTCTATGACAGAATGTTTTCTGTTGAATTAAGAAAGTTGCAGTATGATATTTTAAAGATATTATTCAAGCAGAACGAACGTAAAATTATGTGGGTTTATGATGGACAGATGGGTGGGAGGGAAAGACTTTCTTGGGACAATTCCTCCATGTGTGTTATGGTTATTTCCTCGGTGATGGCGTTACCGCCACGCACGACATCGCCATGATGTTGCCCCCAACCTTTAACGGCATATATATATATATATATATATATATATACTGCTATAACAACAACAACAACATATATATATATATATACTGCTGCTTAGCCAGTAACCTTAACAACCATCTTTCAGTTTTTTACTAGGTCCTGCATATATATATATATATATATATATATGGTCTTATGTAGATGATATGCCCAGTGTTTTGAACTCGTACAAAAGTGTCATTTCTAGCAACTTTACATTTTTTCAGTTTCACAATTTTTGTTTTTAGGCGAGATAAAATTTATTTAGGTAAGTTAAGTTAAAGTTAAGTTAAGGTTAGGTTAGGTTAAGTTAAGAAGTTATGGTGTTAAATTAGCAGTCTAAGTACACATATTTTAAAATTTATTTTATCAGATATTAACTGATATTTAAAAATTTTTTTGTAATATTTCATTAAAAAGTATATATAGATTTGAGTTTTTGAACTTCACAAGTTTCCTTTTTTTTTTAAATATTTTTAAAATGATGGTGCTAGATATCGTACTTTTATGACACTTTTGTACGAGTCCAAAACATTGGGCATATCATCTACATAAGATCCTTTATTGGCCAAAAAGAAAGTACCCGCATGATATCTCTAAAACTAAGATAGGTACAAGAAAACTAATAACATATATGGAATCAGCGTATGAAATTTGTATGAAAAAAAATATTTTTATATGCTAATAACATATTTGGAATCAGCGTATGAAATTTTATTTTAATTTTTTTAGGGGGCTCGAGCCGACGGTGGGACAGAGAGGGGGACAGACCCCCCCGTCGATCCTAGGATGTGCTCGAGAGACCCCGACTCATTGCATCTTTGCGTTTTACACTAGACAAACTAAAAAAGATTACAAAAAAAATCCTTTTTTTCATACAAATTTCATACGCTGATTCCATATATGTTATTAGTTTTCTTGTACCTATTGTAGTTTTGGAGATATTAAAAAAAAATCATTTTCCATACAAATTTCTTACGCTGATTCCATATATGTTATTAGTTTTCTTGTACCTATCTTAGTTTTAGAGATATCATGCGGGTACCTATATAAAACATAACAGATCCTATATATATATATATATATATATATATATATCAACCTGCTATATATATATATACTATATATATATATATATATATATATATATATATGCTGCTCTTGCTGCTCCTTTTGCTGCTCTTTTTTTTTTTTTTTATATATATATATATATATATATATATATATATATATATATATATATATATATATATATATATATATATATATATATATATATATATATATATATATAACCTCTTGACCAACATAACTGCTATATGTATATATAGCAACCAGCAACATATATATACTGCTAGCTGCTGCTTGCTATACTATATAACAACAATAATAACCTTGTATATATCAACATATATAACCAGCATATATATATAACGCCAACTAATATATCATATATGGAACCCGCATTCGGATCGTCCCAACCAATTCTTGAACACACTTGACCTATGTTTCACCACTAGTCCTTCTCTCTATAAATACACCACCTTCGCTCCTATTGGTAAATCTGACCACAACCTTATATCTCTTAATTTTAATACTTTCTCTCCAACAGCTCCATCCTGCCCTACGCGTTTTTTCTGGCACTTTGATCGGGCCGATTGGGGGGCATTGCGTTGCTTCTACGCTAACTATAATTGGAATGACTGCTTTGTCTCTGGTGGCGCTTCGACTTCTGCCGATAAGGTGGGAGCTGTAATCGTTGATGGGATGAGCAGGTTCATTCCTTCTTCGACTAAATCTTTCTTTCTCTCATAATCCATGGTTCGATCGTACTTGTTCTCTGGCCATTCAGGCTAGAGACAGTGCATATCGGGAGTGGAAAATTTCTCGTTCTCCTATCACTCTTGCTAATTTTCATTCAGCTAGAAATCGTTGCAGGGATACTCTTCGACGAGCAAAGCGGGCTTTCATCAAACGAAGGAGTGCCCTAACCTCCCTGGTTCTCCTACTGACAAATCTTTCTGGCCTCTTGCCAAAAACATCTCTAACAACTTCTGTAAATCTGTCTTTCCTCCTCTTATTCGATCTGATGGTTCTGTTGCTAATTCTCCAACTGAAAAGGCCAATCTCTTCGGCCTCCTATTTTCCTCTAACTCAACCCTGGACGATTCTGGCATTCCTCATCCTCCTCCTTCTCCTCTCAGGTGTCCTATGCCTTTGCCAGTGATTACATTTGATCGGGTGCATGGGCTCCTGAGTAATCTACGAACGTTAGGAAGGCGGGTATCCCGGATGGCGTTCCTCCCCGAGTTTTGAGGGAGTGTGCTTCCGTGCTATCCCCGCCCTCGTTCAACTATATTCTGTCTAAATACTAACACTTTTCCCTCAGTGTTGGAAGCACGCACATGTCCAACCTATTCCGAAAAAGGAAGCCGCTCTGATCCCTTCTAACTATCGCCCTATAGCTCTTACTTGTATTCTATCTAAGATCTTTGAAACTCTTCTCAACTCTCATTTCTTAGATCATCTGGAATCTCATTCACTTCTTTTCCGATCGCCAGTACGGCTTTCGGCGCTCGAGGTCTACTGGCGATATACTTTCCTATCTTACTGATTTATGGTTTTCTGCCCTTAGGAACTACGGGGAGACTTGCGTGGTGGCGCTTGACATATCCAAAGCATTTGACCGGGTATGGCACGCGTCACTGCTCTCCAAGCTCCCCTCCTTTGGGTTTCCTCCTTCTCTTTGCTTACTTATGTCTAGTTTTCTTTCAAATCGCTCAATATCGGCTGTTGTTGATGGGGCGACTTCTTCTTCCTTTTCTGTCAATAGTGGTGTTCCCCAGGGTTCTGTCTTATCTCCTACTTTATTCCTTTTCATTAATGATCTTCTCACCTGCACATCTAACTCTATCCACTCATATGCCGATGACTCGACCCTTCATTCTTCAACTCATTTCAATTCTGCTCTTTCTTTTACTTCTAGAATTACCTCTCGTCTTAATCTTTCCGATTCTATTCTCGATAATCTGGATAGAATTTCCGCGCAAGGGTCGTCGCAACCTTTTGAAATTTAATTCTTTAAAAACCCAGCTTCTACCCTCTCTAAGACACCTTCTAACTTTCCTATCTCTTTCGACGGTTCTCTCGTCTCTCCTGTTGACAATATAAACATCCTTGGCCTTAACATAAACAAAAAAATGTCTTGGAAACCTCAAATCACAATGGTTGCTAGGGCGGCCTCAAAGAAACTGGGAGTTCTGTTTAGACTGCGAGAATTTTTTCCTTCCGAATTATAGTTATACAAGGGTTTCATCCGCCCTTGTATGGAGTACTAGCTCTCATATCTGGGAGAATCAGGTTTCACCCGGCTTTTGGATAGGGTCGAGTCAAGGCTAAAGACTTATAAACTGTCCTGTACTTTCTACTTCCTTGACCCTCTATCTTTGCGGCGCGATGTTGGTGCTTTATCTCTTTTCTATAGGTACCATTGTGGCAAGTGCTCGAGGGGAACTTTCCACTCGTGCCACCTCCTTTAAGGAACCGCCCTCGTGAGGCACAAGGGTGCTGTGTCGGCACATGAGTTTTGTGTTGATGTTAGCAACCCCAGACTCTAGTTCGCTGCGGCACCTCCTTCTTTCCTGCCACATCTGTTCTGTAAATTCTCTTCCATCTTCTGTGTTTCCTACTCAATTTAATCTCCCTCACTTTAAAGCCCGCGTCTGTGCTCATCTGCGTAATTTGCGTTAGTTGAGGTTTTGTTGATTTTAACACCCCTCCCTGAATAGGGCTTTGCCCGTGAGCGGTGGTGATATCTGTAAATATATATATATATATATATATATATATATATATATATTGCTTTATATTCACGATTCTTATATATATATATATATATATATATATATGCTGCTTAACTTATATATATATATATATATACTAACATATACTTTGTATTTTTTGGTACATGTGAATTTGATGGCATGTTTTCTTGCGTAGTTTTTTTATACTGAAAAAGTTTAAAATACCGCATAATTGACAAAATTAAATTACTTTATGGTGTGAAGTTCATTAAATATCGAGTGGTCTTACCGTTTTTATTATTCTGCGGCCGAAAATTAAAATTAATTTCCTTTTTTATATATCTATATATTATTTACGAATTGTGTTTAGTTATTAATTGGTTTCTTGCTGATAAAGTTGCTACAGAATGTTATTCATTTGAATTATTCTTATTTTTTTTTATTTAGGTATTTAATATTGTTTAATATGTCTCAAAGTTACAACCTTGAATGGTTAAATACTAATATAAAAACAGAAGTTGAAGCTGTAAAAAAATTTTAAAATTTTAATATTATACAAATAAATAAAGTGTGCATCAATGGACATTCAATGAAAGTGAAAGAACGTGGAAATAGTTGTGTTTGGCAATCTTGAATTAAACCATGTAAAAACATTAGACTTTAGTTAAAGTAATACCATAGTGTAAAGGGAATTAAAATTATTCTTTTTTTAAACTAAAGGAATACCCTAGGGTAAACCGCAAAGATGGCAGGAGTCGGGGTCTCTCGGCCTCCCGGTGGACGACGGGGGGGACTTCCCCCCCTCTGTCCCCCGTCGGCTCGAGCCCCCTAAATGGGGAAATAAAAAAAATTCTAAATATTTCCGATGAATAAATGCAAAAAAAAAAAAAAAAAAAAAAAAAAAAAAAAAAAAAATTACGATGATTTTTAGGTTCAACATATATTTATGAAAGTTTTAATTTAAATAAAGTTCCTTGAAAAGTCTATAGATTTTTTTTGTTATTATTTTTTGGTTATTTTATATATATTTCTAGTATATGATCCTAACAATCAATTTAAGTGGTAACGGACATGATTCAAAAAATATATAGGACCTTTTACGTTTTACGACTCCGTCAGTTTTAAATTTTTTTTTTTAACTAAAGGAATACCCAAGGGTAAACCGCAAAAATGGCAGGAGTCGGGGGTCTCTCGGCCTTCCGGGGAACGACAGGGTAGGACTATTCCCCCCTCGGGGAGGGTCTCCGGAACCCCCTCTTTGGTATTTGGTGTCGCGGGGGTTCCTCCGCCCTACGGGTTATGGAAAACGTCCCCCTCTGTCCCCGTCGGCTCGAGCCCCTTATTTTTTTTTGTTTTTTTTTTTTTTTTTTTTACATTTTTGTAATAAGCTTTATACGCTGATTCCAAATATGTAATTGGTTTTCTGTAAGTGTCGTACTTTTCGAGATATTTCATTTTTAAAGGTATATAAATACGTTACATTGTTTTTTTTTTTTTATAATAAGCCTTATACGCTGATTCAAATATGTAGTGGTTTTCTGTTAGTGTCGTACTTTTCTAGTTATTTCATTTTGAAAAAATATTAAACAAACACGTGGTTTTAAATAATTATTTAAAATATTTTGAACTTTGAATCATGTCCGTTACCACTGAAATTCATTGTTGGTATCATATAGTAGCAATATATTAAAAAAAAAAAAAAAAA
>JABUQX010141248.1:5000-11370 GCA_015478945.1 Trachelipus rathkii
AAATCTAACTAACTACCTAATCACTAATGATTAGTGACTAGTTAGTGAATTAGAAAATTTTAGGTAATAAATATTATTACCTAAAATACGAATACAAGCCTGCAACGCAGCGCCGCTGGATGGCGTGTCTATCGGCTCTATCGTCGATCGTTGTTCGTTTGAGTCAAGCACAAGCAGTCTTTCTCCCGCCGCCCACTGACCAATTCGTGAATGTGTGGTTGATCTCGCCGGTTTCGCTAACTTCTGGACATATTTTGGTTTGTTTGGACGAGAAGCAAAAGCAGGTGAGTGAAATAATTTTATGCCTTTTAATATCGCTTTCAAAGTACTCACACTCTCTCACGGCCGTTTGTAGCGAAGAATCTAAGCTGGGATTTCACTCATTTGGCTTAAATAAGTAATTATGTGCTTGTTTGTTATGCGCATGATAGGATACGATAAAAATCGGACGTAGTCACACTTTCCGAGTCTAAAATATTTGTCAAAAGTCCCACACTTTTTCGTTTTTTTATGAGCAATTTTTTTTTTTTTTTTTTTTTTTTTCATTTTTTTTTTTTTTCGCCACTTCCTCTCTATTTTAGGTCCCCCACATAGTTCAAAAAACTACGGATAGCTACACTATTAAGGAAGATATTTTTATTTATTGCTAAAAATAAAAAAAATAAAAAAAAACCAATAATTTACTTAAAATTTTCAACTTCAATCTTGCGTCTGGCAAATCTCGAATTGGCAACTCTCGAATTGTGTTACAAAGTACTTGAATCTCTCATTCTTGTGAAACTTTTTCAATATGCACGTATATATATATATATATATATATATATATATATATATATATATATATATATATATATATATATATATATATATATATATATATTAAGTTATATATATATATATATATATATATATAAAGTGCAGTAGCTAATAGCTAATTTGTTTTTTCTCCTCGAGATGGCATTTGTTCTGTGAAATTTAAATCCTCAAGTTGGGAACCACTGGTCTAATTTGGGATTTTACTCTGCCTAGCCTTCTCCATTGACTTGATGCTGGTTGCTCTAAAGAAGCTGGATCACGATCACTTAAAGCGAGTGTATAATCTTGTATCACATAGGTGTGAGGTTTTCTCAATGTTCGCCGTGTCTTTTGTTTTATATTATATTATATTATTATATGCAAATTTTATATTATATTATATTATGTTATATTATATTATATTATAGGCCTATAGGGGTAAACTTATAGTTATTTTCGTCTTCAGGCGGTACGCGATCAAAAAGTTTGGAGACCGCTGTCTCTAGAGGAATTGAATACCCACTGAATACTCAAATTATGAATCAGTTTTCAAAATTCTTTTTCATTAATATCTAGAGTTAATAAGTAGCTGCAAAATTATTTTTTATAACTTAAAATAAACATATCTTAAAATAAGGTTTTCGTTTGATACTTTAAATCTATGGAACGTATTTCTTTGGAAATTTCAATTCTTGTGTCGATTTGTTTGAAATCTGGTCTGGTGAATGCGCAGAATGGTGAATGCGCAGCTGACACCGCCTCTTTTTGCACTACTATAGAGATCTATCTTTAAATTACATTTTTATATATTTAAAACAAATGTTAAGACATTCTAATTCTACAAAAAAATATCAATATAGTGTATTAGGCTGATAAGATATATATATATATATATATATATATATATATATATATATAGAAAAAAATATATAGTTATATAGTATATATATATATATATATATATAGTATATATATATATATATATATATATATATGTTGTTGGTCAAGGTTATTATATATATATATATATATAAGTTATGGTTAAGCATATAGTTAAAGGTTGTTGTTAAGTTATATATATATATATATATATATACATATATATATATATATATGTATATATAGCAGAAGATATATATATATATATATATATATATATATATATATATATATATATATATATATATATATATATATATATATATATATATATATATATATATATATATATATAATGAGAAAAAGTGCTAATGGCCTACATGCATAACGTGTAATATTTATTTTCAATAAATTATAAGTTTTACGCCATGTATTACATTAGAAGCATATATTTGGATTTTGAACAACATAAAACTACAACATAAAACAGCTGATTTTCTTCAAACAGAAAATTAAAACTCATTCATCTTCCTAGTCCAGAATTCTCTTCAATCGACAAACAACAACAACAACAACAACAACAACAACAACAACAACAACAACAACAACAACAACAACAACAACAAAAACAATTGCATGATCTTCTTGTTTAGTTCAGGTGTTGCATAGAGTGTAAGATGTGATAACATCTTATTTAAAATAAGACACAGACATGTATCTGGGCAATACCAATATTTACCATTTTGAGATGAATTTTTTCTTTTTATAAAAGATGCGTATCACTTGTAAGGAAACATTTTATTCACTTTAAAAATACATATGGCTAATAATGACAATTACTGACATTTATGATATAATGATAACGGAAATGAGCTGTTGCATAAATTCAACAATATCACACATTTCATTTTTACCAACCCTTTGTATGTAGGAGGATATAAATTATATATATATATATCCTTTGCTGCTGCCTCCTTATATATCCATATATATATATATATATATATATATATATATCCAATATATTCAATAAACTCACACATCCAATTAATAGAAGAATAATACGCAAACTCAAAACAACACAACTAGAAGCCAACCCTAACCCATATCGCTACACTAAGAATTAAATAAACTTATCAAAACTCTAAAAAATTCCCCCTCCACTAGCCCAGACATCTCTAACCTTCACATAAAACACTTTGGACAGGCAACTATTATATCATTCATCACATATATCTTTTAATAAATTCTGGTCTCTCAAGCTATATCCCTCCACTCTGGAAGAAGCAATCATCATACCTAAATTAAAACCCAGAAAAGATCCGAATCTCCCATCTTCTTACCGCCCCATATATCTTCTCTCTTCCTTGTGCAAACTCATGGAAAAAAATCATACTTACTAATATTCAAACCACCTTCCACTCCCATAATCATCAACACGGCTTTAAAAAATCTCACTCTACCTCAACAGCCCTAACTAACATTACACAAAGCATCGTAAATGGACTAAACAAATCACCCTCCCACAGAACTATACTCCTGGCCATAGACATTAGCAAAGCCTTTGATACAATACCCAGACACATCCTAATCCAAAAAAATCTAAACGCTCCCTTCCACAACAATTACAAAAAAAGGTTATCTAACTTCATATCAGGACGCACAGCCCAAGTAACCAGCAAGCACCAAAACTCAAAAACAGTAAAGTTAAGAAATTGAGTCCCTCAAGGTGCCATATTGTCCCCATTTCTGTTCAACCTATTTGCAGCCGATTTGCAGCCCACCCATCAATATTGTCACAAGCAAAATCTACAACCAACCTACACATTTTGGAGGCATTATACATAGCCAACACCAAACCGTCTTTGAATAGCGACAGTGGTCCATATAAGTTGCGTCTCTTTTGACCATCCAAGAGTTGTCTTCATAATAGATTACCCTTTGCCATCTTACAATATGTTAAACAGTAAGTATTGCCTTTGGCATTTTAATAATTGAGGTTTGGTTTATTGAAGTTATCCCTGTTTGTGTTTCTTGGAATATTTTTGAACTAATATATCTAACTAAAAGTTTAAGCTAAACATGTACCTTATTGTCGCTTTGATTTAAGTTCGCTTCATTTATAAATCTTATATCACCATCGTTGAATATTAATGTATAATATGTAAAATTGTGTATTTACTGTCCATATTAATTATTTAAGTGTCTTTTACACTCAATTTTTTTGGTTATAATTTGTTATTATTGTTCTATATATATTTTTAGCCTGATGATGGAAACTGTGTATTTCCGAAACGTCGTTATTTAATAAAGGTTTCTCCATGTCGAAGGCCCTGGTGCTGCTTTTTATCCTCAAATATATATATATATATATATATATATATATATATATATATATATATATATATATATATATATATATATATTTGCTATACACACTCACATATATATCTATATACATATGTATATATATATCTTTATCTATATATAGGTATATATATACATATGTATATATATATGTACAATGTCTCGCAACTATATGTAAAAGTATAAAACAAATAGTAGCCCAGCAGCAACCAGCAGCAGCAGCCTGCTAACTGCTCAGCTGCTGCAACAGCCTCCAGCCTTCCAACTGTCTTGCCTTAACCTTTCCTACAACTGTATGCCCGTAGCCTTGTATATGTATGTCATAACATATGTAGCAATATATACCAGCAACATAACTTGCCTTAACTATGTATATATATATGTATATACTTATATATCGCTGTAGCCAATAACCTATACTTGTATATATACTTACCTTACTCTTTCTGCTGCTATATATATATATCTGAAAATAATTTTAAGTATATAAGAGTCAAAGATTATATTTAAATATTTTTTACAAATTTCCTTTTTTTCTGCGTAATTTAAAATAAAAATTTATTTGCTTTTCTTATATAAAGAACATATTTTTGTATGTTATCTTTGCATGTAGGAATATATGTAATAATTAATGTAAGTGTTTTTATGAAGTAAACTACGGAGAGATGAACAATTTTTAAGCATGGACATCTCTTTGAACATGCTACATTTAAAAAACAATTTAAAATCATGCGACAACAAAATCATCAATCAGTTATAATTATGAAATGATAAATAATATAATTGGTGATTAGGTGATTACGTGATTACGTAGGCGTTGTGAGACGTCTTCTACAATTAAAGAGATTCTCATTTTACAACTTACTAATTGGACAAATAAGGGTAAAAGTTTTGAGAATAATCAACTCTACAATTATTTAGAGATTTTCTCTCTCTCTCTCTCTCTCTCTCTCTCTCTCTCTCTCTCTCTCTCTCTCTCTCTCTCTCTCTCTCTCTCATATATGAATCTGTAAATTTGAATAAATTACGTCCTCTTCCTCCATATGTTACTACTGCCGCATGGTAAAATTTATTTGTTAAAGGTTTGCTCATATTCTTAATTAATGCTACAGCTAAATTATTTTAACTTATGATTTTCTTATATTCTTCTTTAAATTCTTTAAATTTTTGTATATAGCATATATATATATATATATATATCTTATACCTTATAATATAACTATATATATATTTATATATATATATATATATATATATATATATTTATATATAGGCCAAGATATTATTACTAAATTATTTCTTTAATTTTCTAATCACTTTTTTTCTTTTTAACAGAAACCTTCACTCAGAAGTAAATACTTTCTCGATATGAGGGTAATATGACTTGATGTATTACTTTTGTTGTAGATCCTATATTTAGATGGTGGGGGCATGTAGTACGGATGCTGGGAGAACAAGTGCGAGTAGAAGGTTGTGGTGGAAAGTGGAAGGAGTAAGGCCGAGAGGAAGACCGAGGGGAAGATGGAAAGATTGGGTGGGGAGAGCCCTGAGAAGACATCGACTGCCCGCGATGCGCCAGCTGATGGAGGATGGTGTACTTTTGGAAATGACTGCGTGTAAATCGATGTTGTCTCCGCTGATAGGCCGTAGGCCTCCCTGAGGGAAGACATAAGACGTAAGTAATACTGCACTAACCACAATTGCATATTTAAATTTATACATTTCTATAAATTGCAAGACGAGGGAAGGACACGGTGAGAAAGTGGTGACAGTCTCAATGAGGTTCATGCGGCTTAAAAGCTCGGTTCGAAACCAAACTTTTTGGCTTCGTGGAGTGGCCAAATGGTTAAGACGATAGGTTATTTGCTCTCGTTCACAACATTGAGCCGGTTCGAATCCCAGCGGAGATAAAGCCGGAATCCAAGGTCAAATCAAAAGCCGATATGCCCCGATGCACTGTGTTTAAGAGCGTGCTAGTCAAAGGAAGTTAGAAAACTAGGATAAAGGGAGTGAGTTCCTAAACACTACCGTTGGAGTTCATTGAGCACCAACGGTTAAGTCTCGGGTCTGCGATCTGAAAGAAAAGACAACACTGTGTAGTTTAACATGTGGGACAAGGCCTTCTCATAGGAGGAGATTCGGGACTAGAGAGTGTAGAAGAGAGAGAGAGAGAGAGAGAGAGAGAGAGAGAGAGAGAGAGAGAGAGAGAGAGAGAGAGAGAGAGAGAGAGAGAGAGAGAGAGAAAGGCAGTGTCCTTTATTGCTAATATTAACATTAGTCTAACTGGGGAAAGTGATACAGCTCTTCGACAGCTAGAAAGAGATTGGAG
>JABUQX010141249.1:5000-7500 GCA_015478945.1 Trachelipus rathkii
TAAAAAGAGGA
Source organism: Trachelipus rathkii (assembly GCA_015478945.1). Lineage (NCBI taxonomy): Eukaryota > Metazoa > Arthropoda > Malacostraca > Isopoda > Trachelipodidae > Trachelipus > Trachelipus rathkii. The sequence continues at coordinate 5,012 of JABUQX010141249.1, forward strand.
GAGAGAGAGAAAAAAAGAAGAGAGAGAGAGAGAGAGAGGAAGAGAGAGAGGAGAGAGAGGAAGAGAGAAGGAGAGGAGGAGAGAGAAGGAGAGAGAGAGAATAATAGGGGATGTAAGATATTTTATGCTAAAGAGAAGAGAAAGTGTGAGATAGAGTGTCGGAAAATGAAGGAGGAAAATGAAAGAGTAAAAGCTTGAGTGAGAGAGAGAAGAGAGAGAAGAGGAGGTGTATTTGTATGTGAGAGAAAGTTTAATTTAAGGGAGAGTGTGTGAGCATGTCTGAGAGAGATAGAAAATAGACCCAAGAATAAGGATAATAAATTATAGTTTTAAATTATTTCATACACATCTCTCTCTCTCTCTCTCTCTCTCTCTCTCTCTCTCTCTCTCTCTCTCTCTCTCTTTTTCTCCTTCTCTTTCTCTTTCTCTCCCTTTTTCTCTCTCTCTCTCTCTCTCTCTCTCTCTCTCTCTCTCGTGTCGCTCTCTCCTCTTTTCAAGCTAATAATCCTTTACACTTGTATAGAAACCATATGACACAAAGAGATCCTGTACTCCACCATCTTCTACTTTATAATTAATCCTTCAGCGAAAATTAAAGAGATTTTCTAAATCATTTTGAATATATTTATACAGCACTGAGCGTTGTTATATATATATATATATATATATATATATATATATATATATAATAATATATAATAATAATAACAACAGCAATAATAATAACAATAACATAACTATATATATATATAGTATATGTATGTATGTATATGTTTAGCATAATAATAATAACAATAATAATAATAATAATATAATATATTATGTATGTAATAATAATAATATAATAATATGTATAATAATAATAATATAATGTAATATAATAATAATCAATATATATAGTAATAATATAATATATATATATGTTTAGTAATATTATAATAATAATAATATAATATGTAATAATAATATGTAATAATAATATATACGCATGTAATAATAATAATAATAATATAATAATAATAGTAATAACCTTAATGTATATAATAATAATAATAATGGATAATAATAAATATATGTATGTATATGTAATATGTAATGTGGCAATAATAGCAATAGCATATGTATATGTAACAATAATAGCGCAATAATAGTAGTAGCAACAGCTATTGTATGTATATATACATATGTAATGTGTGCCACAGCCTAACAACAACCAGCAGTAACGTAACCAGTAGCCAGTAACGTGTATAAGCTATGCAAATATGTAATGGCACCAGTATGTATGTAGTAGCCATGTGTAACATGTATCAATATGAGTAATAATAACCATATAATAGTAATAATAGCCAATAACTGTATGTAATAGCCCAATAATATGTATGTAATAGCCAGCCCAGCTAATAATAACATAATATGTAATGTAATATCAATAATAATAATAATAATATATCAAATATAACATATCTATATATATAACTATATATATAATATACTATATATATGACAACTCTATATAATATATATATGCATAATAATAATATGCTCTTTATATATAAATATGTATAATAGCCAATAACATAGCCAATAACCAATAATATGTAATAGTATATATGTAATAATATGTATAATAATAATAATATAATATATATATATATATATATTCAGGAACTCAGAATCTCAAAGATTCAAGAGCGTATACAGCTTAACGGTGCTATAATTAATCCTTCACGAAAATAAAGAGATTTTCTAAATCATTTTGATATATTTATACAGCACTGAGCGTTGTTATATAATATCATATATATGTAATATATGTGTATATATATAGCCAATAATAACTTAGTAACCAATAATAATAATAATAATAATAATATATATATATATAATATAATAATTTGTATAATATATGTAATAATAATATGTAATAATAATAATAATAATAATAATAATAATAACATAATAATAATATACACCTTTAAGATAAAGCCTATATAATATATCACATATTAACATAATATATATATATAATGTATGTATATATTTGTAATGATAATAATAATATATATAATATGGCATAAAAATAATATAATAATAATGTAATAATAACTTAATATATATATATCATATAATATGTAATATGTAATAATAATATATATGTATATATATATATATATATCGAAGATATATAAATAAATGTATATAATAATAATAATAACTAATAACCATCTGCATATAATATATATATATATATAATATGTAATATAATAATATGTATGTATGTATGACAATATTGTATATATATATATATGCTAATAATATATAACTATATAATAATATGTAATATAATAATATATAGTATAACATATATGTATATATATATATATGTATAATAATATATATTCTTTGTAATAATATAATATAAAAATGTATGTATATATATAATAATAGTAATAGCCAATAATAATAATAATATATATGTAATATATATG
>JABUQX010141249.1:12500-14512 GCA_015478945.1 Trachelipus rathkii
ATAAGGTGGTAGTATGAGCGAAGCCGGCTAACTACCACCGTCCCTTAGTCACTTTCTACGACACGCAGGACATACGATGTGTGGGCAATTTTTCTCCACGTATGGATATAAGGGATAGGGATGTCTTTGCAAGATGTTGTCTAGAAGAGGGTGTGGATATAATTATGTGTATATGATATGTTTTCTGGAAAAGGGACAGGTATTGGATACTGACACCTGCTCTGAACCATTGGAAGCTTGGAATGTCATATACCATAAAAGCAAAATGGGTAGTATATATACTTAATAACATAATATATATATATATATATATATATATATATATATAACATAACTCAATATATATAATATATATGTATATGTATATATGTAATATATATATATATATATATACCTATATATATTTCTCAAATGTATTAGTAATATTATTCGTATTATTATTATTATTATTATTATTGTGTGTATTATTATTATTATTATTATTATTATTATTGAGTTTAATATTATTCAAAATTCTTATTATTTGTTCAATTAATCAGCAAAATAATCAGCGAAATTTGCCGATGACGATGACGATGTTAAAATAAAAAATATGCCGATTTTTGCCGATGACGATGACGATAACGATTCTGTCTCACTCCGCTATTATATATATATATCGCCGCCAACATAATATATGTATGTAGTATATAAATATAGTAACATATATCAGCAGCATAATATATATAGCCATATATATATATAATATGGATCTAAAGACTAGAATCCTTTTAGCCTGACAGTAGCGTTTATTTAGCTTTAGAGAGAAATCACTGAAATGCATGACAAAAACGCATAATAATAATAGCAAAAAGTCTTGATTATTATTGTGGGATTTGTGGCTGAGGATCAGAAGACAAGTTGCTCCGCTCCATTTTAATTATTTATAAAGATGTTGGAAAGAAAAATACTTTTAAATGTTTGAAACACTATCTGTATCCACGCATGCGTACTCCAAAGAATACACGTACATTCATGGAATACATACGTACATACATACATGCAGCTACTGTCTTCATATATACATACATGCATACTATATACATACAATAAATACAACACATACATACATATACATACATACATACATACTATACATACATACATACATACATACATATATGTTCGTACAAATAGAGTGATAAAAATAGTCATATATTCTTCATGTTCCTTGTTTGCATGAGCAAGCAAACATGTTTCTGCATTTATTTCCGTTTAAAAGAGAGAGAGAGAGAGAGAGAGAGAGAGAGAGGAGAGAGAGAGGAGGAAGAAGAGAGACAAAGAAAGGAAAAGAGAAAAGAGAAAAGGAGGAAGAGGAGAGAGAGAGAGAGAGAGGAGGCAGAGAGAGAGAGAGAGAGAGAGAGTCATAATTTTGTAATATTAAATTTTCAATTTAGCATTTAATAAATTAAAAAATATATTTTCTCGTCTTTCATAAATTTCTTTTATATGATGTAAATTTTTTCGCGCAAATTTAAAATTTAATATTTTTTTTATATCTCTTCACGTAACCACCTTTGCTTGGTTTGACACATTGCTGATATTTTTTCAAGGTAATAAATACCATATCAGTAATAATAGTTATCAGTAAACCAGAAATAATTACTAATAAGCACAAATAATAAGTATTAATAAATAATAATAAGTAATAATCGGTATGTTCAATTTCTATCGTTATTATTTTATGTTCTTATATTTCTAAATTATTTTAATACTTTTTTTTGGGAGCATTGTCATATAATTTATGATAATTTCAGTTTTCACTAAAATTAACTTGTAATAGCATATGTATACAATATATTCAATATTTTTAATAATTATAATAATATGTAAATATAATAATAATAATAATAATAATAATAATAATAATAATAATAATAATAATAATAATAATAATAATAATAATAATAATAATAATAATAATAATAATAATAATAATAATAATAATAATAATAATGTATAATAATAATAAT
>JABUQX010141250.1:0-12500 GCA_015478945.1 Trachelipus rathkii
ATATATATATACATATATATATATATATATAACTTAACCTTATAACCATAGCAACTGCTGCCATATGCTGCTGCTTGCTATACCATAACTATATAGATATATTCTTCTTCTTCTTCTTCTTCTTCTTCTTCTTCTTCTTCTTCTTCTTCTTCTTTTGAAGATGATACGAAACTTGGAAATCGCATCAGTTGTTAGAAAGATTATCAGTTACTCCAAAGCGATTTGAATAAGATTGTAAATTGGTCAAAAACATGACAAATGAAAGGTCAAAAACATGACAAATGAAATTTAATACCGATAAATGCAAGGTTATACATTTTGGGAATAGGAACAATGAATATGATTACAAAATAGATGAATCAGTTATCAAAGTTGTCAGTGAGGAAAAGAATCTAAGAAAGCAAATAAAGTTCTAGGTTTTATTACCAGAAACATCGAATATAAATCTAAAAACATAATAGTTCCTCTCTATAAAACATTAGTTAGACCTTATCTGGAATATGCAGTACAGTTTTGGAGTCCATACTCAAAAAGGACATAGAAAAAATTTAAAAAATTCAAAGATGGGCAACCATATTAATACTAGAGATGTGAGGTAAGTCATTCAAGCAATGACTACGCGAATTAGATATACATTCTTTAGAGACAGGAAAGTTGACAAGAAAATTAATAGAAGTTTTGAAAATACTAAGTAAATTTGACAATATCGATTACAGGGAATTCTTTAGATAGGATTTTAATGATGTAACACGAAGTGATGGACATAAACTTTGTTATAAACGATTTCAAACCAATATAGCAAAGAATTTTTTCCCATATGATGTAATTGAGAAGAGGAGTAGTCTTTCTTATGAAATAGTGAACAACGGCAGCATTGATTCATTCAAGAAAAAGCTAGATAAACACCTAAAGGAAATTGGTCTTTCAACTTCATTTCAGCTCGATTTTTATTTTATTCAAATACTAGAATTAGTAGTAACCTGGATATGGTAAAATCAAACTAGAATAATTGAAATCATTTAGTAAACGTTAAAAATACATCGTAAAAAGAATTCCGACTTATAATAGCTTTGATGTTCATGGCTTGCAACGTATCCGTTCTAAGAAGGTGATCTATTCAATCGCACTATCGCCTTAGCTTATAATTAACTTTGATGTTCACATCTTATATTCGTTCTAAGACGGTGATGTAATCGATCACATTGGGTAGGAAAAATAATCCGAAAACAAAATTTCCCCTACTTTTAGCACTATGATGTTTGCTGCTTAGAAACAGATCTGTTCTAGGTGAGCAAACTCATATGTCACAATGAAATAAGTAAAATAATATACTAAAGCTAAAACATGTTGCAACCATGATGTTAAAAAATTCATAAACAAATCTATTTATAGACAATGGACACATCCAACACAATAAATAACCAAAAATACCTAACAAACGTAACGTTTGCTGCTTAGAAACAGATCTGTTCTAAGTTTGCAAACTCATATCTTACATTAAATAGGTAAAGTAATATACTAATTTTAAAAACATATAACATCTGTTTTGGGACTGGGAACACACCCAACACAATATATAAACAAAAATACTTAACAGACTAGCCTTGAGTGGAATGTATAGTCTTTGCTAGTCAGTGTTCTGTAGCTCTGTAGCTCTTCAGTAAAATCTCACCTTCAATATTATTAATGCATTTTGCACCCAGCAAGCAATCAAAACTAGTCTTAATTATTTAGCGGGTATGGTCATGGTGATTCCATGTCTCAAATTAATAATAATAACAAAGATCTTTTGGGTTAAGATGCCACTCCTGAAACGTTTAAAACTTGTTTTCAACTCTTTCCATTTTTAAGTCTAAAATATTTATGCAATGTTAAAAATTACTTTTAAATATTTTTATTATTATTATTATTATTATTATTATTATTATTATATACCTTATTTATTATATTCATTCTTTCTTATATTTATATTCTTTATTTTATATATATATATATTTCTTATTATATTATTATTATACCATATATATATTCTATTTCTATATTTATTATTATATTATTATTATTATTGTTATTGTGTGTGTGTGTGTGTGTGCTTTCAGAACCTGCTTAGCGAAGCAAACAAATATCTTTAGAAAGCAATGAGTGCTCCTAAGAAAAAGGCGAAGACTTTCTATTCTTCGAAGCAGCTTGTAGGATTAAAGAAAGTTCCTTCAAACAAAATAACTGCAAACGAAGACGAATGGAACTATCCGGTAAGATGAATATACACGAAAAAAAAATTGATTTGGTTTCAGAGCAAAAGAAAGGGAAGAGGAGGCTAATCTTGAAAAATTACCAAGTAGTACCAAACCCAACCTCTTATCAGAAAAAATATGGCAAGTGTTTCGGTCTCTCAGCATAATTCTGAGTGTAAGGAAATCAACATCTATGTAATAATAATACCACGATCGAGTATATTCAACCTCAAGAACCATATAAAGTTACCCTCCAGGTTTCTAATTCGTTGTTTGAATGTAGATATTGAAAAGTTAAGTCGAAATTGATCAACATACGTATGATGTGGTTTCTACAGAACCTTTTGCACCAATAATTTCATGAGAAGAATCATTTTATTACTAGAATATATGAATAATAATAATCACATACTGAGTACATCTAAAGGTCAAAATATTTATAGTATAGCAAATCCCTGTGCTAATAATATTGAGTACATGCATAATTACCAACCGCATTATAATACTTTTAGTCAGCAGCACATTAACCCTCAAAACTACAACTATTATTGTCAGCCCCCAAACACAGAACCAAGTAATATTTGTAGTGTTTCTTCAGTCTCTAAAGCTATTGCTGCTGGTAATGGATCAGATAGAAATGTAATTTCTTCGTCAGATGTAAAAATGGTCTTGGTAGTCAAATCTGTGGTTAGAGAATTGGATATAAAAAGGATGAGAATATGAGGAATAACTTGTCGCACAACCCAAAGTTTCTTCTTTCCTTATTTTTACTAATTACGTTATGCCTAGTTTTTACCGAAGTACATTTTTAAAAATGGTATAATAACTTTAGGTATGATAATAACGCAATACCATTTGCTGTACTTAATGAATACTTTGGGAATAAATATTTATTTGAAAACACCGATAAAACTTATTCACAAAACATTTACATTTCAACCTTAATTAAAACCAAGAACCGTATTGCTCCATCTGTTCTTGCGGCCATGAATTCTATAGGAGTAAACGAACAAGAGCTGCTTCTGGCGATTGGAGAAAGGTGGAAGTTCGAAGAAAAAACTTTAAAATGAGAAAGTTCCAGATCTCTAATTGACGGTTTTCTAATATTTCTATTATTTACCATATCCGAGGAAATTTAATCCTAACGGTTGCTAACGAATCAATAGCCTAATAGCATTCCTAGGGGAACTGCTATAAGTTCAACTTATTGGAAGAATTACCTCTGGAAATTTTTGGAGGTCCAGTGTATAGAACCCTTTGTGATGCTACTTTTTCCAGCAGGGTACAGATCCCTTTGTTTTTCTGAATTTTAGGGTATAGACCCTTTGTGAGAGTTATTCCGGGGTATAGATCCCCTTGTGTTGAAAGCAATTGTCTTGGTGCTTAAGACTTTTGTTAAAAATTATCTTGAGAGTGTTACCCATATAAAAGTGCTTTCACAGAGAGTTGAGCATCTAATTGTTGGCATTCCAAAGAACGTCCGTTCTGGAATAGGAAGTTACTATTGGGAGAACTATTGGGAGAACTAAGATAACTTTTTGTGAAACAAAGTGAACGGAGTGCAGTTATAACTATCTTTGATTAGATTTAAGTGTTTAAAGTTATACATAGGAATTACAGATTATAGATAATTTCTTAAAGACTATGGGGAATCAGAATTGTAAGGAACAGTCTCGCTTTTTATTGTTAAAAATATATTTGTAAAAAGTTCATTAATATTCTGCGCAATATGTATAACGATTGTGAAGCGAGTGTAAAAATAAATAGAGTTGAAAGTGATTCGTTTAATCTTAATAGCAGAGTGAGACAGGGATGTGTTGTCTCCTTGATTATTCAATTCGTATATGGATGGGATTATGAAAGAATAAGAGGTGGGTGGAAGGGATGGTGTTAGAATGATGAAGAATGTTAGAGAGTGGAGTTTGCCCTACCAATTATATGTGGATAATTTGGTTTTGTGTGGCGAATCTGAAGAGAGTTTGAGTATTGGTAAAGAGATTTGGCAGGGTGAGCAAAAGGAGATGTTTGAAAGTAAACGTAGATAAGAGTAAGGTTATGGTTGTGAATGAGAACAGTCCTCGGTGTGAAGTTATGTTAGATGGTGAACAGCTGGAACAAGTGTCTGAGTTTAAATATTTAGGATATATGTTGGATGAAAAGGGAACGGATGATGCAGAGTGTAGTAGGAAAGTAGTGAATGGCAAGAAGGTGGCTGGTGCAATTAAATCGTTGGTGGATGTAAAGGGACTAAGTCTTAAGTGCGCTAGGGTCTTACATGAGGGCATGTTTTTTAATAATAATAATGTTGAAAATTTGATATACACAAGCCAATAATTTAACTAAGATATCGTAATTAATGCAGTCAAAAGCTAAAAGTAACGGAGTAACGGCACTTCGTTACTTTTCCTTTCAAAGAAACGGAATAACGATAAAGGAACTATTTTCCGATTAACGGAGTAACGGTAACGGACTACTTTTTTGTGTAACGATGCCCACCTCTGTATATATATATATATATATAGTATATATATATATATATATATATATATATATATATATATATATATATATATATATATATATATATATATATATATATATATATATATATATATATATATATATATATATTATTCCAAATAGTACAAACAATAATTGAATGTCAGGTGTTTGATTTCACATAAACAATAAATATTCCTATGTTCTGTATAATAAATGCTTGCCTTTAAAATAAATATTTGCAGTCACATTAAAACACACGGTACCTTAGGTGGATCATCCAAAATGTGATTTGCGCATTAATTCGTATAACTGAAGCCAAGTCATTATTCACATAAGCCTATATCTTAACAGGTTGACTTTCATGTTTTACAAATTTGTAATAGAATAGAATATAATAGAAATATTTGTCCTGAAACCGTCGTGTAATATAAAATCTATCGAAATTAGGGTTGCAGACATCATAATCATCGACTTTTACATGGCCATATCTGCCATTACTTACCGTTTCCACAATATCACAAAAAAATAAATAAACTTTTTATCGTACCAGCTCAATCTAATTTCGTTGAAGAATCCTATTTTCCTCCACTAGAAGAGCATTCTTTCAGTTTTAACACTGGAAAATCTATCAAATCAACGCAATTAGCAATATCTCATTCAATCACCGCAGATTTTTTGCTTATATTTTTTGTAAAAAGAATTCCTGGGTGAGCCTCCAGAAAGCAACATGCATGTAACTAAAAAAATAGAACAGCTACATGAAAATAAATAACATTTTTGTAATCGGAGACATTTTAATGATTGAAATTAAAAAAAAAAGCTTTTAAAAAATTTAAAATTCTTAAAAATTTTGCAAAACTATGCTAATTATCGTTTTTGAGAAGTACGAAGGAGCGCCAGTATTGCCAAAAGTTTGTTTTTTTTTTAACTAAACGATACCCCAGGGTAAACCACAAAGATGGAACGAGTCGGGTTCTCGGCTGGGGGACGTGGGGGACTTCGTCCCCCTGTCCCACCGTCGGCTCGAACCCCCTAAAAAAATTAAAAAATGAACATTTTCTCCAGAGCAACTCTTGCGCTCCTACTGCAGAAACGGAAGCTTACTCAGAGCGTACGCTGCCAGACCTATGATGATACTAATATTTAAGGTGTTGTTAATAAATATTATAATAAAATACATTTTTTTTAAGTTTTCACCCATGCAATTGTTCGCCGAATTCAAAAATGTCATTTATTTTCCTGTAGCCGTTATAGTTTAGATATGCGCACGTTGCTTTCTGAGTCAAAAAAGAATTCATGTTTCTTAAATGTTCAAATATTTCAAGTGAAATACGAAATTTTGGCACCTCAAAGTAGTTTCAATCCAAAGCGTAGAGTAAAGAGTAGGTTGCTAGGTATTTCTCCAGACCAGAGCCCTTTTTAGCCTGCTTGGTATTCCAAACACACTCTTTCACCACGATCAGTGCGGTTGGATTTAAAGGGTGGTTTATTTATATAAGGTATTCATAAACTTACTGACCATGAATGCTAAGTAATTATGCTATTACACACATAACAATATATATATATAGTATATATAAGTATATATATATATATAGCAGGTATAAGTATATAGTATATATATATATATATATATATATATATATATATATATATATATATATATATATATATATATATATATATATATATATAGTAAGGAAATTAATTTGCTTAGAAAAATTAAAAGCCGATTACATGAAATGATACACGGCACTTGAAAGCGTGTAAGCTATTTGAAGTGGGGAAAAAGAATTATTTGACCAGTATAATACATGTAAGAATAATTTTAGTGGTTTCTCGGATTAGAAAGTTGGATATAAAAAGGATGAGAATATGAGGAATAACTTAGTCGCATTGGATCTCCTCAAAAGAGCACGATATAAATTTAGAAATTTCGAAAGCGTCTTTTGTAATGGCGATAGTTCCTACTGTTATGAAAGCGTTACATATAAGGGGAGAAATGCAACAGTTATATGATATGCAAAAAGTATTGAACTTCACACTTTCAAGAAAGCTGTGAAGTGGAACCATTTTAAATTTCTATACGTTAACCAAAAAATGACGAAAGCTTCTACAGAGAGTAAGAAATTGGAGTTGTGTTTAGAATTCTGAAGGCTTCGTAAAACCATTAACATTTATTTAGAAGCTTTTAAAGTAAGAAAACTGCTAAAATTTTGAACCACATTTATGAATACTTTGCATTCTAATCAATATAAGCTTATATATAATATTAGAAAGCCATTTAAAAAAATTCACGAGAAGAGTCATAGCAGGATTAGTCCTGAAATGAAGGCAATTGGATTAAAACCTTGGCCGACATACTGTAGTGTATAGCGCAGGGGTGGCCAACCCTTGGCGCATGCGCCAAACGTGTCGCATTGGATGATATATGTGGCTCATTGCTACGGGCTACTTTTTGGGAGATTTTATATTTTAACTGGGCTACGTCAGCCTATTTCTTACGAATTTACATAATGAAAACTAAAAATTCATTTTATTTCCAGAAATTTGTTAAATCTGGCAAGATATAAAAAAGTTTGTAACAAATATCGTAATGTTTGCTTTTTTTTTTTTTTGTATCGTCGACTCTCATTCAATATATTTTCCGGCCAAAACTCATGTTTGAAACATGATTAAATTTCCGTGTCATAAAACATCGTCAATGATCATCAGTTGAAATTTTGTGTTCATCAGTGATAGTGAGGCAGTGTTTTCTCTCATATCTTAAATTATTTGCTTTTTATTTTTTTTCATAAGTGAGCATATTAGAAATTAGTGTTATTTTTTTTAAATCAAAGAATTCTAAAAATATAATTAATAGAGAATTCATAAAGTGTGATTTCTTTATATATAAGGCGTTTTTGATTTTGCACTTTTGCTAACGAAATTAAGGGAAATGCTAAAGTTGCGTTCCCTTTTGTTAAATTTAGCACAAATTTAGGAAAATGCTAACCAAACGTAAGAATTTTATCTGTAAGGTTGCTATTTCCGTGCTACCGAATTTAAGGAAAATGCTAACGAACAAACGTAAACAAACAAGATGGCGGTGTAGTAGATCGTTGATTTGATGAATGTTTCATTCATGAAATTAGCTTTAAATCTAATTTCTTCCAAATCGATAAACTCCATCACAATAGATCAATTATTTGTAATAAAAACCATTTTTTTTATTTTTGTTTATTCCAAAGCCACGTGGTTCATCAGAACAGCTGATCAAAAATATTTGTAAACAATCGTTCGATTAAGTGCCTCGAAAATCGTGCTAAAACTGGATTAGCATTTTATCGAGCGTTAGCACAAATACAAAATGGAAAACGGCTATATATATATATATATATATATATATATATATATATATATATATATATATATATATATATATATATATATGAGCATATATATATAAGTATATATATATATATATATATATATATATAGTCAAAGGGTTTAGTATATCCTTCGTCATACGTATCTCAAAACTATTAATGTTGCCACAGTAAAAACGGAATACATTGGTGGAATGCTGGTCCAATTTAGTACGGAAAATGTAAAAAAAAAAAAAAAAAAAAATTATATCTCAAAACTACAATACTACAGCGAAATGGAATACATTTTGGATCGCAAAATTTCACATAGGAAAATGCTTTATACGGCACACTAGGGGGCTCGAGCCGATGGGAACATAGGGGGACGTTTTCCATACCCCCGTAGGGAAGGGCGGAGGAACCCCGCGACACCCAAATACCAAAGAGCGTTCCGGAGACCCTCCCCGGAGGGGGGGAATTAGTCCTACCCCGTAGTTCCCCGGAAGGCCGAGAGACCCCGACTCCTGCCATCGGTGAAGCGGTATACCTTGGGGTATTCTTTAGTTAAAAAGCAAAATTTGATAGAAAGTCTATTTATTTAATCGAGAAGGTCTTATTATTTAATGAGAAAACCAATAAAAGGTCTCTAAAATAGGCTTCTCTAATCATATACTATAATTATTAACAATAATTTTTTTTTTTTTTTATTTTTTTACATTTTCTTATGTGAAATTTTACCAGGATTCCAAAAATGTATTCCATTTCGCTGTAGCTATTGTAGTTTTTGAGATATAATTTTTTTTTTTTTTTTTTTTTTTACATTTTCCGTACTAAAATTGGACCAGCATTCCACCCAATGTATTCCGTTTTACTATAGCATTAGTTTTTGAGATACATATGACGGATATACTAAACGTATGACCATATATAGCAGCAGTAGTAGTATAGCAGTAGCAGCAGCATAAAAGTTATAATATATATTTATATATATATATATATATATATATATATATATATATATATATATATATATATATATATATATATATATGGTTAGATAAAACTAAAGAAGTTACCCGCATCATATCTCGAAAACTAAGATAGGTACAAGAAAACTGATAACACATATGGAATCAGCGTATGAAATTTGTATGGAAAATGAAAAAAATTTTTTTTTTTTTTTTTTATTTTTTTTTATATCTCCAAAACTAAGATAGGTACAAGAAAACTAATAACATATTTAGAATCAAGCGTATGAAATTTGTATGAAAAATGGATAAAAATTGTTTTTTTTTTTTTTTTTAACTAAAGCATACCCCATAGTGTAAACCGCAAAGATGGAAGAGTCGGGGTCTCTTGGCTCTCCTGGATGACGGGGACCCACCTCCCTCTGTCCCACCGGGTCGGCTCGAGCCCCTAAAAATTCATATGCTGATTCCAATATGTTATTGGTATAAAAAAATTTTTCCTTTTTATCATACACATTTCACACGGGTTGATTCATATACAGTTATTAGTTTTCTCTACCTATCGTGCCTTTAGATATTATAAAGTAAAAATAAAAATAAAAATTTTTTTTTCATTTTCCGCACCTAAATTTCATACGCTGATTCCATATATGTTTTCAGTTTTCTTGTAAATCTATTTTAGTTTTTGAGATATAGATTGTGACTTTTTATTTTTGGCTGAGTATATATATATATATACATATATATATAGTATATATATATATATATATATATATATATATATATATATAATATATATATATATATATATATATAGCAGTATATAGTATATATATATATATATATATATATATATATATATATTTGTGTTTAGAAGTCTAGAACGTATGTCGCGCAACGAAAGTTAAAGTAATGAACTAAATATTTTGAGAAATTTAATTTTTTACCTTTTTTTTTTGTAAAATAAAACACGAAAAAAAGAAGAATTAATATTTCGGAAAAATGAGCTTCACTGATTTATATATATATATATATATATATAGTATAGTAGTTAGTATACAGTATATAGTTATATATATATATATATATATATATATATATATATATATATATAAATATATTTACAATATATATATATATATATATATATATGGTGATATTTGGTTTAAAACCACAACTATCATCGATCCATATCTCAAAATCCACAATAGCTACAGGGAAAAGGAATAAATTGGAATCATAAAATTTTTTATTGCGAAACTAAAAAAAAAAAATCATATCTCAAAAACTAATAGCAGCGAAAAGGAATACATTTTTGAATCCTTGTAAAATTATTAGTTAGAAAATGTAAAAAAAAAAATAATAATAAATAACAAATAAATATTGGCTATTTTTTTGTTTGGGACAATATAAATATATATATATTATTTGTAAAGGTAATACAATGGCAAATGGGGCTCGAGCCGACGGGGAACACAGGGGGACGTTTTCCCCGTAGGGGAGGGGCGAGGAACCCCGCGACACCCAAACAAAGGGGGGTTCCGAGACCCTCCCCGGAGGGGGAATTAACCTACCCCGTAGTTCCCCGGAGGCCGAGAGACCTCGACTCCTGCCATCGGAAGTGGTATACCCTTGGGGTATTCTTTAGTAAAAAAAAAAAAAAAAGCAAAATTTAATAGAAAGTTTATTTATTTTAACGAGTAACCAATAAAAAAGGTCTCTAAATAGGCTCTCTAATCATATTACTATAATTATTAACAATAATATTTTTTATTTTTTTATTTTTTTACATTTTCCTAGCTCTAAAATTTTACCAGGATTCCAAAAATGTATTCCTTTTCGCTGTAGCTATTGTAGTTTGAGATATATATTTTTTTAAATATTTTTTTTTTTTATATTGACATTATATATTCTGTGATTTCTTTATATATATATATATATATATATATATATGGCGCATCTGAACTCGTCTGTGAAAAATTTGGCGTATTGTATGCAAAAGGTTGGCCACCCCTTTATTATATTTTCCAATAAAGAAAAGTAACTATTTAGGAACTTTTTGTGCTAAAAACCCATGCTAGAACCAAATCTGGATACAACATCAATGACACAGTATTTAGCGATAATTATTGCAGGTAAATTTAAATCAAAGTTGCTTGAAACCAGCGAAACTGCTCAAAAAGAACATACTTGCTACGAAAGATAATAAATATCTTAAAGGGAAAATGGAAACAATTGGAATGAATAAAAAACTTGTCTTACATACAAAGTAAGTGATAATTTGTTAAGGACATTTAAAACAAAGGAAATAGAAAACTTGATAAATACCGAAATAAAATTTAAATTCTCGAGATTGGAACCATTAACTTTTAATTATGCTTTACAAACTTTGGTTACACAAGTCAAATTTAAAAGGAAATAACGTTACATTTTAATTCTGTACGCTAGTAAAGTGAAAAATATATATCAATTTTTTTTATTTTTCCATTATATTAAAAATTTTTTCAAAAATGATTCGTATATTTTCAATACGATCAACAGCTTATTACAGTAAGAAAACTGCTAAAATTTTGAACCACATTTATGAATACTTTGCATTCTAATCAATATAAGCTTATATATAATATTTGAAAGCTATTTCAAAAAATTCACGAGAAGAGTCATAGCAGGATTAGTCCCGAAATGAAGGCAATTAAATTAAAACCTTGGCCGACATACTGTAGTGTATAACGTATAATATTCATAAACTTGGCAAGTAATCTTGGACCTCATGCACCTAATATAAAACCGAGGCAACCTTGTATTTTGGAACCGTTATTATAATGTTAGCTGAATCACAGGTAATTGTTACCCAGAGGGTTGTCACCCCGATTTTTATGAAAATCACAGGATCGACCCTCTAAAAATAATAATGAAGAATAGTGAAAACGAAATTGTCGCTCTCTCTTTAGGAAAAAAGTTACAGTTGTCGCAATATGTTAAAACTCCCCATAGATTTTGTTATAGCCGCCATGTTTTCAGTATTATCTTGAAATAGCAAAGACAAAATTTTAAAAAGGCCTAATAAATATATTAGGAAACCATAGTTTACTTTCATTGACGAATTCTAAGAAATTTTAGAAACTGATATTTTTTTTTTACTATATATATATATATATATATATATATATATAGCAGCATATAATATATATAAGGTTATATATATATATATATATATATACATATATAATAATGATTTAATATTAGCTTATGGCAGGTTCCAAATGTGAGTATATGATACTGCTGAAAACACTATTTAACGCGTTTCATTACCAGCGAAAGTTTCATATATATATAGCAGCAGCAGCAAGGCAAGGTTACATAAGGCTATGGCTGCGCTACTAAGGTTATATATAAGGTATGGTTATATAGCAGGTAGCGCCAGCCTGCAGGTTTTGTTTTTAAACCAC
>JABUQX010141250.1:15000-20796 GCA_015478945.1 Trachelipus rathkii
GGTCCTTTATTAAACCAAGGGGCAATAAAAATTAGTATCGGAATGGTTGATAATGCTATCTCAGAATTATTTCATTTTTGAAGGGGTAGAGTTCGTGTACATCAAATCTTCCCATTAAATAAAAAAAAAAAATGTACTAAATTTCACAGGGTCATGCAAATTTTCTACGAACAGTTTTAAGGTGAGGGAATTTTTACGACGATGAAGTAAAAATCACATATAAAGGGAAAATTTTAAGCTTACCTACAAGGTATTTTTTGGAGGTAATGAAAAAAAAAAGATTAATACTTTGGGGCACCGGTGTTGCTGAGCGCGCGGTCTGCAATGGATCCACGACGTGTATACCGTCCCATGGTATTATTAATTAAAATAAGGTCATGTATGTCTAATATTCTTCTACAAACTTTTACATTACATACATCAAATTTAAACGAATAAATTGACTAAGCTTACTCATTTTTATAAGGTTAGGTGTGAAGCCCCCCAAAAATATATCAATTTCTTTTTACTTTTTTGTTATTAATTAAATTATATTTGAAAATTCACCATTTACAAAGAAAGTCTTTTTCGGTTTCATAAATTTTTCCCCTTTTAATTTTCTTTCATTTGAAAAATACCTCGCGATTAATTTTGTTCGTAGAAAATTTGCAATCAAGTTTAATCTATGGCACGGTAATATCTATACCGTATTTATATTTACAATATATATTTACAACTTACTTCACAAATTTTAGTTTAAAATATATAAAATCTCTTATAATGATTTTTCCCTAGCATCATAAAATGTATTTCCCAGTATTACCAACTTTACAAAGTTTAAATTTTTTATTGCCCCTTGGTTTAATAAAGTACCGTTTATTTAATAGTATTGGCAAAATTTGCCTCTAATTTCACAAGTTTGATACATTGTGTTGATGGTGCTTTGGGCTGTAATGGAGGAAACATGGTCATTGCCTTCCATTATATTAAGAAAAATGACGGAATTGACACCGAAGAAAGCTATCCTTACACTGCTAAGAACGGAGTATGCCATTACAGCGCAGGCAACAGAGGAGAAACTTGCACTAGATCTGTAATTCTTGACCAAGATGAATCTGCGCTCCAGGAGGCATCTGCAACAGGAGGACCTATCTCAGTAGCCATCTATGCCAGTCGTATATCCTTCCACCTTTACGCTGGAGGAAAATACTACTAAGAAAACTACAGTAGTACTAATCTCGATCATGGTGTCTTGGTTTTTGGTTAATGGTTATGGTACCTGAGAAGGTGAAAATAACTAGTTGGTAGTGGTTCAAAAACACATCAAATTTGTGTACGAGACATTTTCGATTATAGGCCCCCCAGCCTAATACTTTTTTAACATGTATTTATTAGCATAGGTGAAACTAAAGAAGTTACCCCGCATCATATCTCGAAAACTAAGATAGGTACAAGAAAACTGATAACACATATGGAATCGCGTATGAAATTTTTGTATGGAAAATGAAAAAAAAATTTATTTTTATTTTTATATCCAAAACTCAGAATATTACGAAAACTAATAACATTTTTAGAATCAGCGTATGAAATTTGTATGAAAAAAAATGGAAAAAAAATTGTTTTTTTTTTTTTAACTAATGGAATACCCCAGGGTAAAACCGCAAAAGATGAAAAGAGCCGGTCTCGGCCTCCCGGATGACGGGACTCGTCCTCTGAGTCCCACCGTCGGCTCGAGCCCCTAAAAAAAATTCATATGCTGATTCCAAATATGTTATTGGTATAAAAAAAATTTTTCCTTATTTTATCATACACATTTCACACGCTGATTCCATATATGTTATTAGTTTTCTTCTACCTATCGTAGTTTTGGAGATATAAAAAAAAAAATAAATAAAAAATAATAAATTTTTTTCTATTTTCTGTACAAATTTCATACGCTGATTCCATATATGTTATCAGTTTTCTTGTACCTATCTTAGTTTTTGAGATATGATGCGGGTAACTTCTTTAGTTTGGCCGCATTTATGTTAGTAGTAAGGCAGAGATTGTGTCAGAAAGCTATTTAAGCCTAAATAACTTTCCCAATTTCCCCCGGTTGAGTCCTTTACTGAAACGCTGTCCAATATTCCTCCAATTTCTAACTTTAACACATACACGCCATCAATAGCATGATTTTCATTCCTAATAATACGTAGTGTTATCTGGAATGCCAATCATGTTATTGCAATTTGCAATTTAGGTCTCATAGGACATGCCTGTGTATATCCTACGGTATACATGGATATGTTCCTATGGAACTAATTCATGTATTCATCATGCATTTTAACAGTCCAAACTATCAAACTAATTCTACTTTTTTTTATAGTTTCTTTTTTAACTTCCACAACTTTTACCTTAACCCAACACTTAAAAATGATAGCGATCCGTTTCACCTGCAACTGTTCTAGCTATAAATTTTGTGATTACAATAGTGTTATTATATAGACTTAACAGTCTTTAACCTACAAGTTACCTAAATATTATTGTACAATGTTTGTCCTAAAGATGGGAATTACCGTTTCCCGAATCATCGACAAGGTCTAATTTATCCAGAACAATTTATTAATTCCGATTTAACAAATATAAATAATTTGCGTTAAACAAAACAAGATTATCATTTTCAACCTTATTATAAACACCAGATTTCCAAAGAATACATCAACGTGTAATATATATATATATATTATATATATATAATATAAAAATATATATATATATATATATATATATATATATATATATATATATATATATATATATATATATATAATATATATATAAAGAGAAATATATTGTTGGGAGGTTATAAGAAGAAAAGTGTATATTATATATATATATATATATATTAATATATATATACATATATATATATACATGTTGAGCAGTTAAGAATAAAGTATAGTAGCAAAGAGTTGTTATATATATGTTATATATATATATATATATATATATATACATATACATACATATATATATACATATATATATATATATATATATAACTACTACATCTCAAGATATAAGAAATATTAAGACTAAAAATCAAATAAAAATAGTAATAGAAATAAGAAAAAGACCACGGTTTCTCAGGCCATCATGACAACCTTGTCAAAGCGGGAGAGCAGAGGGAGGGATCAGATAACAAACAGAGTTTTTTATCTCCTAAATACAGTAAAGGGTGGGGAGTACGTAGGAAACTGATGCCATAAAGATGATCTACACTATGATCAACGTACATCGGCACACCCACTGAGTGGGTTGGGTTCCTTGTCGATGCAAATGGGGAGGAGGCCAATTCATTCCGTATTCAACGATCTGGACTTAAATACGATCATTCAAAATTAGTTAATGATCTGAATGTTTTTCTTATGCCTTCCACTACTTTCTCGATATATAAACACACTAGTATCCTCCTTTCTTTAAAATTAACGCAATTTTGTAGCTCTTCCTCATAAGCTTTTTCTCCAGCAGCCCATCATGCCCCAAGGTGTATTTTCGCACACTAGCATTTGAAAAGGACACAAAATATAATCCAAGGGCTGAACAACGTAGTATATTAATCTCAAACAATGCGACAACAAATGGATTTTATTTATTATCCAACCATGAATGACGAGGACCGATGTAAACCTCCTTTTAATGTATATAGAAATATAAATAAATTGAAAGGATTGGAAGAAATTTGAATACTTATTACAAAAAAGATTTCGTCTTGTCAACAATGAGACAAAAGTACCAACGCCCGATTAGTCAGTCAGTGCGAGGTCAAAGTTAAAGGAAAGAAAAAATGCGAACATTTTTCTAAGTTTAAAAGGTGCAGCAAACCTTTGCAATTACAAACCAAATCCCCCACTACATAATCCAATAAAGATACTTCAATTATATATTAATGATATGAAAAATAAACATAAGGAACTTCACGACACCCTAAGCAAATACAAAAGAAATAAATTATTCAAGGTCTCACAAAATATTCATTTGTTACCTTTGAAATTATTCAAATTACGAACCAATCCTTGCAAGTTAAATTGTAAATATTGATCTGTATGCAGTTTTACCTCAAATTAAATTCATATAAAAATGGATTTATAAAAATGAGCAGCTTATCTGCAAGCAAATTAAGCTCACGTAGTAAATTTATGATTCGTCTATCTAAATAGTAAACCTAAACTTAATAACGGTTTCTTAAATATAAACTGCCTAAAGCCTCAATTCACACGAATTCAACACAAAAAAAAATTATTCTGAATAAATTTTGGAAAGTTTACAACGAATAATCGCAACGTTCTTTTCGCGTATACCGAAATTTTTAAAGAGAAATTTGATAAACTCTACGAGTTCAGTTTTTTCAAATAGGTCAATTTTTAACATGAAAAATTGAAAAAGTGACCTGATTATGATAGTTGCCAGCTTGATCTTTCCTCAGGTTGCCAAAATTTATATCACCAATTTAGTTGGCTAGACTAACATGGCAACCAGTGAACATAAAATTTTAACTATATATACCGTATATATATATATATATATATATCTACAAATAAAAAAAACATAAAATATATATATATAAATATATATATATATATATATATATATATATATATATATATATATATATATATATATATATATATATATATATATATATATGGCCAGCCTCCCGAAAGCATCATGCATGTAACTAAAAAAATATAACAGCTACAGGAAAATAAATAACATTTTTGATTTCAGCAAGAAATTTCATCGATGAAACTTAAAAATTATATTATTTTATTCTAATATTTATTAATAACATATTAAATATTTGTATAATCTTGGTCTGGCAAGCGTAAGCTCTCATCAACCTCGCAGCGGACGCTCTTTACCCTTCCATTTCTGCAGTAGTGCGACAGCAAGAGTTGCCAAATAGTGTTTTTAATTGCCTGATAAAATTTTAATTTTTCTTTTTATTTTCCTTGGGTTCGAGCTGACGGAGGGACAGAGGGACGAAGTCCCCGTCGTCCCCCGGTAGGCCGAGAAACCCCGACTCTGTCCATCTTTGTGAATTACCCTTGGGATATGTTTTAGTTAAAAAAAAAAAAAAAAAAATCGACATTTGGCATCTTTGACGTTCACTCGAACCGATGGAGTTCTTCGTTCTTCTCATTATCACAGATTTTCCAACATTTTTAACAATTTTAATTTTTCAAAGTGTTATTTTTTTTTTTTTTTTTTTTAAATTTCATGGGATAAAAATGTCTCCTGATTAATAAGCTTTTAGTTGTTTTCTGAAGTTGATGTTGGTAGTTTTTTTGTTAAGCATGATATTGCTTTCGGAGGCTGACCTCCATATATATAGAAAAGATATAGTATATATATATATATATATATATATATATATATATATATATATATATATATATAAGTATATATATATATATATATATATATATATATATATGTTAAAGCATCCTCTAGTTATTCAGGCATGTAACTAGAACGTATAACATCTTACAGGGAAAATAAATAACATTTTACTAATCAGGAGAGACTGAATGAAACTTTAAAAATTATTTTATTCTACATTCAACTTCACAACTCTCCCTGACTGATTTAACTTTGAATTCTAGTAGTGGAGGCTTGAGTGTGCCAAATAAGTATTTTTTACGCTTGGAGAAATATTATTTTTTCTTTTTATATCCTTTTAGGGGCTCTGAGCCAGAAGCAGTGGCGCACGAAAACGCAGCAGCCAATGAATCGCGAAAACGGTTAAACACCCAAACCGATTTGAACGAAGTAACG